>CATIWJ010282577.1:0-17985 GCA_949640765.1 Croton laevigatus | reverse complement strand
CTTCGTCATTTACACTCTCCTCCGAGCTGTCATCGCCTCCATCTTCTCTATGGCTGCCGTGCATCAACCTGTCCCCTCTCCTCCTCTTCCCTCTACTGCTCATCCGATCCCTGTCCCTGTCTCTCTCTCTATCACGGTCCCGGTCTCGCTCCCGGTCTCTATCCCTGTCACGATCCCGATCTCGATCTTTTTTCCCAGTGCCTCGATCTCGTAACCTTGTTTCCTGCAATTCTATCGGTCCATCGTCCTCTGCAGAAGAAAAAAGCAAACCAAAGTTAAAATGAATCCAAACGTTTCATCAGCATAAAAAAGGTTGGATCTGATTGACAAAAAGAAATTCGAACCTGGAGAGTCCCTTTGGCTGCCGCTTCTATGTCGTCGTCTAGAGGCTAAACCATTAGAAGCGGCCATACCGATTCTTCTAGCTTCTCTATTTCTCTCCATCTCCGTTTTGTTTATGTATTAACAAATACGTTGTTATACCTAGAAGGTTGTTGTCTAAATCTCTCATCACCAGAGCATTATCTACCGGAAACGGAGAAAAAGTCACCGGAATTTGCAGATTTAGAACTATAATCCGCTTTCTTATACTGATTCTTTACAATCAGCGAAGATCTTCAATGAAGCAGTATTGAAAGATCTTCCTTTCAACTTATCTTCTTCCTACTCCTCCACCTTTGCCTCTCTCTCTCTCTTTCTCTCTCTCAGTCTGCCTCTCTCTCTTCAAATCTTCTTCTGTCCTCTTTTTGTGCTCACATCTTCTGCCCTCATCTATTTCACACTCGGCCAAACCCGTTCTGTCCTGTTTCGACGGCCGCGATTGTTTACTGGGTTACATGGACTTATGTGAACCGTTCGATGAAAGATAGATCCAACGGAGATTATTGACCAAAAACCAGCATGGCAAAATCTCGACCGTCGAATAATGCAGCCCCTGTGATTTCTTAACTTTATCTGCATAATTCCGCCACGTATTCCCCTTTTCCTTCTCCCTCAAGCTTCCATGTTTACTCCTCACTGCCTAATTGAGTATTTTATTGTATTTCTATTATTATTATTATATATTCCAACAAATAAAAAAACTGATTAGTTGATAATTTTAATATTTTTCTTGGACTATACTAGACGATGAGTGAGAAAGGGCAAAAAAATAAAAAACTATTGGTGAAGCCCACAAATCACGATCAAATTTGAAAAGAAATAAAAAATATACTTTTATAATATAAATGATAAATTATAATATAACAGCCCTTGAATTTCCCAAAGAGATGTCGTGACCGGCTATAGCCGGTAACTGGGACCTTGGTAAAAGCAACATGACGATCACAAGGAATCTAGGTGACCGCAGAAAATATCGTTCCAACCGGTCAAAATGAAAAATCCATTATTTCTTTTTTTTTTTTATAACTAAGCAAATCCATTATTTCGGTTCCACGTTTCTTTACTTTCTATATAAATTATTTTTATCTATAGATTTAATAATTAGCGATGAGAGTAACTTACAGTATATTTCCAAAAAGGACAATGGACCCCACTTGAAAGCAACACCTATTTGGGGGCATTCGACGGTCCCGATCTAGCACGATGAGTAATATAAAAAACAATGCACCGTTGGATTATAATCTGACGTGGCCACGGCTCATTAAAACAAATAAATCCCAAATTCCAACCAGAAACAAGTCCTAGCTGGCACCGAACCTACAGGCTCGGTTACATGTTGATCAGTGGGCCATCTCTTTGCGTCGAACTCCTGCCATCCAACGGTTGAGGTGCATTCAGAGCCTAGTCAGGGAACTAGAGTCACGGTCACGGAACTTCCGAGAATTGTAGGGCCCTCTTCCACCACCTCCCTCCCATCTACAAATTCTTCCTTTTTTTTTTATCGGCTTTATTTTCTTTCACGTTGGCGAGATGGTGGCAGCTTACTTGGTGACGTGTGTTGGGTCCCACATTCTATATATAAATGGGATCCACCCAGCTAGAACCTACTCCCGGTTCTTGGTCAAAATTACCGCGATGGTAAATAAATTAAATTAAATATTAATAAATTTTATTTTAACAAAAGATGTGACCTGGATAAAAGGAACCAAAAGGACAACAGTTGATCTCTTTCAAAAAAAAAAAAACAACGGATGATTAATTAATTTTTTAAAAAAGAAAAATACTCCAGCTTTTCGTCCACGCGCCTATCTCCGAGTTCAGTGCACTGAATTTAAAAGTAGCTTGCCAGCGTGGCTACATTTTGCATGACGTGTCTATGTTAAGCAGTTGACACGTTTACATATTCGTCGCGCGCCTTGGATCTTGTTAATCGCTCCTCCCTCCACCTTTCCGCACTCACGAGCCAGTAAATATCTGGGCTTAAGGAAGAAAAGATAGAGTAACCAGCGGTGAGATAGATACAGAAAAACAAACAATGAGTGAGGTGACAGGAATATATGATAAAGGTAGTAGGAAATTTGCCACCAACTCCTGTCAGTGTATCCATAACCGTGAGAAAAGGAAATTATTTTTGGGAGGACCCTTTGTGGCCACGTCAGATTAGGCCCACATAAAAATGGGTTGACCCACCATAATTGATCCTTCCCGCTCCTTTTGTCGCTTTTTATCAAAATGGGGTTCAAGGGGCCCTTTCATTCCCCCGCCATCGTGAAACCCTGAGAATATGCCACGTGTACGAACACGTTGCTACGTCACTACGGTCGATGGCTGCCTTGTGACCGCGTATATAACCCTAGCCGTCAATGCAGGCTGTAGCAGTAGCATTAATTAGTTCCGTTCAAACAAAATATAATCCCGAAAAAAATTAATTAGCTGTTGAGTTTTGTTGAATTTATTAGTTTAGGATAGTTATTTAGACCGTTTGGTATCATTTTAGTTTTTTATTTTTTTTCTTTAAAAATAAATAAAAATTTATTTGGTTAAAATCATTTAATTTTTTCTTTTTCTTTTAAAAAGAAACTATTTTTTAAAACAAAAATAATTTTCGTGAAACCATAAAATGTGGTTTTTAAATTTATGTTTCATGTTTAATTCCACGTATTTTTTATTTCTCCTTATTTGTAGGAAGTATTTTATTAATATTATTATCATTAGTATCCTCTTTATATTTCAATAATATTTTAAATAATATAATAAAATTATACATAATTTTAAATCATAAACTTAATATCATTCATCTAATAAAATTATTAAAATCATTGTAAAAAAAATTATCAAGATATTATTCTCTTAATTATAATATTTTAAAACGATATATATATATTGTTAGTAGATATAAATAGTTAAATATAATTTGTTTTTCAAACAATATCAATAATAAATAAAACAAGTAGTACTGATTACAAACCAAATAATTTACACTGTTTTTTATTATTTTTTTATAACATTTATAATAAATTATAAAAACAGTTTTTTAAATAAAAATAATTACTTTTTTTTCCGTTAATTTTGGCTGTTAAATTAATGTGAAAGACACATTTGCCCCTTTCTTCATCTTTGGATCCCTATTATTCTTTTTTTTTTTTTTCACCTCCTATTATTCTTTTTCTTCATGTTTTCTTCCAGACATTCGTTGATTCCTCCATTAAAATAAAAGCCAAAACATAAAATACCAATCAATAATTAAGTTCTAGTACAGAATCAAGACTTACCCATAAGAGAAGAGCAAAGGATTTTCAACAAATCCTTCCCATTTTGACAATAAAATAAAAATATTTAACAGTTATCATCATCGTCTGCAACATGCAAAATACTTAAAAATTTATAATGGTGGAACACCTGACCTACACTTTGCTTTATTTTTAAATTTTTCAAATTAATTTTCACAATTGTTTTTTAACAAATATCACCACAAGAATAGGAGCAAGCTTCAGCCCAGTTGGTTAAGGCGCAGAGCTTCTCCTGTCAGAATCCGGGTTCGACTACTACCTCCCCCTCCCTTAGATTATAATAGATTTAAGGATATCTATGTCAAAAAAGTATATATATATATATCACCACAAGAATGACTTCATTTTTATCATTCTCCTCTCCTCGTTGCTTCCCATAGCACTCTTTTGCTTAAAACGCAAAACAATTCATCTTCATTTATGACTCCAAACTTGCACCCCACACACACGCATATATAACAAGTGAAGGTAAGAGATTGTGAGACTAGATTGAGAGAGAGGAAGTGAAAGATAGAAAGAGGAGATGGGTTTGCACTGATTGTTCATAATATAGAGGAGAAGATTATATGTGATTAGATTTCTTATTATTATTTTTTTAATTATTATGTTTTAGAATTCCCAAGGGCATTTTTACCTTTAAGTTTTACTCTTTCATCTCCAACTCGCACAAATCCATTATTTTGGACAAAATTGATGGAAATACTATATAATGTCACAGTTACAAATTTCAAAGACTAAATGACTATTTAAAATTATGTTAAAAAAATTGACTATTCAAAACAGAGGAGTATGAAGAGATTTTTTTCCAGGAAGAGCTGTTAAGGTTTCAGAAATCTAGAAAAAAGTGGGTTAAGTTTGGTGATCGGAATACCCAATTTTTTCATACTCAGACTGTTATTCGGCGGAAGAGGAATAAAGTTCATGGGTTATATATGTAGAATGGTGCTTGGAGTACATATCCACAGGTGTTGCAAGACAAGGCACTTACTTTTTACACTAACCTTTTTTCTGTGGATACGCAGGTCTCTCGCAACTCCATAGGTGTTGCAAGACGAGGCACTTACTTTTTACACTAACCTTTTTTCTGTGGATACGCAGGTCTCTCGCAACTATATCATGCAAAATGCTACTCCTTCCTTGTCAGCGGAGGATAGGCGGAAGTTATTGTTACCAATGACGTTGGAGGAGGTTCATGGAGTGGTAATGGCTATGCATCCATTCAAAGCCTCGGGTCCAGATGGTTTCCAAGCTTTTTTCTACAAGAAGTATTGGCACATTGTTGGGGAGGATCTGCTGAGAACGGTCCAGAATGCTTTTGTGGATGGTTGTGCTGATCCTAGTTTGCTGGAGACATTACTTGTTTTTATTCCTAAGGTGGATAATCCGGTGCACCTTAAGGACTTGAGGCCTATTAGCTTATGCAATGTAGCTTACAAAGTCATCACTTCTGTTCTGGTAAATAGGTTTCGCCCTTTTCTTCATGATCTGGTTGGGCCCTTACAGGGTAGTTTTTTATCTGGAAGGGGTACTCGTGACAATATTTTGTTAGCTCAGGAGGTTATGCATACCATCCATACTTGCCGACGAGGGCGGGGTCTAGTTGCTTTTCAAGATTGATCTTGAGAAAGCTTATGACAGAGTTAGTTGAGATTTCCTCCGAGCTACCCTCTATGACTTTGGGTTTCCATCTAGGATTATGGATTTAATCATGTGGAGTGTGCAAGCATCTAGTTTGTCAGTTCTCTGGAATGGTGCTCAGCTTCCCCCTATTACTCCTCAGAGGGGGCTTCGTCAAGGCGATCCTTTATCTCCTTACCTGTTTGTTTTGTGTATGGAGCGTCTTGCACTACAGATCCAGAAGCTTGTTTCGGATAGGCTATGGAAGCCGGTGTGGTTAATAAAGGATGGGATTGGGATTTCGCACTTGTTTTTTGTGGATGATGTCTTACTTTTTTGCCAAGCCAACAATGGTCAAATGAAACTTGTTTCTGAGACCTTACAGGCTTTTTGTCAAGCTTCGGGATTGAAAGTTAATGTAGAGAAGTCTATAATGATTTTCTCAAGGAATGTTCCAAGGCATAGGCAGGTTCATCTGTCTTCTTTTGCATCTATTCCTAAAGCAAGCAGTCTGGAAAAATATTTGGGACTTCACCTCATTCAGGGTCGGGTTAAACGGGATGTTTTCATTTCGATAATTGAAAACGTTAACAGGAGGCTGGCTTCTTAGAAGAATAAACTACTTAATAAAGCTCGTAAATTGTGTTTAGCTAAATCAGTCATTTTTTCTTTATCGGTTTATGCTATGCAGGCGCTTTGGATTCCCCAAAAGGTTTGTGATTATGTTGACAAAGCTATCAGGAGCGTTATATGGGCTAAGCAGGGTCAAACACGGGGATAGCATATTGTTTCTTGGAAGGAGATTTGTGAAACCGAAGGTGCAGGGTGGCCTTGGGCTCCGGTGTGCGTGGGAGAATAATGTGGCACTCCTTGGGAAACTCATAGCTAGTTTTATAGAACAACCGGACAAGCTTTGGGTTCAGATTTTTAGGGAGAGATATGTCCCACACAACAACATTCTCTCTGTAAGGAAGCAGTCAGGAGCATCCTTTATTTGGCGAGGTATCTTGAAGGCCAGAGATGTTCTAAGGGATGGTTTTCAGGTACGTTTGGGCAATGGCTCTTTTTCCTTTTGGTATTCAAATTGGTTGGGATCTGGGAAATTGTGTACGAGGGTTCCATTTGTTAATGTTCTTGATTCTGAGGTTTTGGTTTCGGATGTTTAGTCGCGTGGGTCTTAGAATTTTAATGCTCTGTGCACTGAGTTATCTGAGGAGCTTAGGGAGGAGATTCTTAGGGTCAATATTTCCACTGTGAGTTCAGCTCTTGATGCTATTTTGTGGTCTTTATGTCTGGAAGGATGTTATACTGTTGCATCCGGTTATAAATTTCTTATGCAGCATGATTCGTCTAGCTCTCGGATTTGGAAGCAAATCTGGAAGTGTCCGGTTCCTGAGAAGGTTGGGTTGTTTCTTTGGCTGGTCTTTCATTCAACGCTCCATTCAAACCAAAAGAGATTCCACTGTAACATGTCCTCTTCAGCTGGATATACGCACTGTGGCGTAGTTGTGGAGGATCAGGATCACCTGCTGCGGAGCTGCCCTATAGTCCTTAATCTTTGGGCGCACTTTGATTCGTTGTTGCCTTATCAACCCCCTGATATGTCCTTACTAATTTGGTTGCATGGCTTACTTATGGGCCGGTTAAATGTGTTCGCTGTTACTATTTTGTGGTGGGGGAAATGGCGAAATAATTATATTTTTTAGAACTAGCCTTGGTCATTGCAATTTGTTATCAGGAACATTTGGCTCTCTTTCTAGGAGTTCAGAAGGTTTAATCCTACATTCCTAATTTCCCATCAGAGTTTGAACCAAAATCCTGGTTATGTTCGTCTGTCTGTGGATAGAAGTTGGAGTGCTTTGTTTAACCGTATGGGAATTGGTGGGATTATCCGTGATTGTCATGATCGCTAGTTGTTGGATTTTTCTCGTGGGATGGATCATGGTAGCCCTTTGCTTGCTGAGTTAGTATTTGTTAGGGAGGGTCTCTCTTATATGTGGGATGCTGGGAAGCGCTAGGTGTGTTGTGAATCTGACTGTTTGGAAGTGATCACACTTGTAACTTCAGATTCTGATGTATCTCGGCATTGGTTTTGTGATGAAATTTCAAGCATTCGAAATATGCTTCGGTTAGACTGGCATGTGGAATTTCAGCATGTTCGTAGGGAAAGTAATGTTGGGGCTGATGCTTTAGCTCATAGGAGTGTGCAGGATGTGGTTGCCGTCTGTTGCTGGTTGCATCCTCCTTCCTAGTTGATTCATATATTATGCTCGAAACTTATTTAATTTAGTTTATGTTTTGTTCTTTCCTCTTGTATAAAAAAAAAACAGAAGGATAAAATAATTACTTTTAATAAAACCAATTTCCTAATAAAATCCAAACCTTTGTTAAAATAATTATTTTTCCTTTTTTTTTCATATTTTTATCTATTACTATTATCTATAATCTTTTTGCACAAAATTTATAATTTGTTTACCGCTATAAATGAGTGATGATTGATTTGTCATTATAAGAGCATCTACAATGCTAACGTGGATTATGAGGATAAAATCTTACTACATTACAAATCAAAGGGTCATTCACCGTGCACCTTGCACTTGCAATATCCTTTAGGACCTCCCTCCCTGCTACATTCAATGGTTCAACAAGCCAGGCAATTGGCACGAGATTTATTACTTCGGCTACCAGCTTTGATGCTTCTTCCCGCACCTAGGCCTGCAGCAACTATCTTTGTTGTGCGAGAGTAGGAGCTATGGTTTTTGCATAAAGGTTGACCATGGCTTCAGTTTACATTGTGACTACGAGGGAATGGTGATTAAGAATAAGTTGTTCTTCTTTAGGGTCCTAATCTATAATCATTTTTTTCTTCACAATATCTGTAATCTATTTATCGTTATAAAAGAGTGACAATTGATTTGTTATGATAAGAGCATCTACAATATTAACGTGGATTGCGGTTGATGTGTCTATTAAAATAGAAAACGTAAATGATTATGTGACTGAATGCTTATTTGTAGACATTAACTATTAAAAATTTTTCTCCAATACAATACTTTTTATTTTCTGTTTTCTTTTCTTTCTAGTGGATAACCAATTACATAATGACTTCAAGACAAACATTATCAATATAAGGTGAGCTAGACAATGTCAAGTCCACCTCAGCTTTACACCTAAATACACATTGGCCTTTGAGAGATTCTTTTTTAAAATCTATCCATTTTTTTACGTGACATGTCAATGAGAATAATATATACACATTAGTATTGAAGATGCTCAAATGTCGAAAATAATTTATGAAAAATAACCTTTTTGGAGGTCCATTTCATTTTATTTACTATATATTATTTTATTTCTATTATAGACAAATAAATAATTTTGTCATATATAATATGAATATTGAGCTCATCAACATTCAAGTCATTTTATTTTTTAAAATGCATCTATAAATACTCATATTTTGATATTACTAAATCCACAAGTTGATTCATTTTATAGATTTTTCATTCATTTTTAAGCTAAATATGTTTAAACTCCATCTTAACACAAGCTTTGGGTTGCCATGGTAGTTCCTCTCATCTTTATTTATATTTATTTTTTCGGCAAATAACTTTAGATCTATCAAAATTTTTGGTAGATTTAGTTTTTTATATTTTTTTATAATTTATTTTTATAGTGATTGTTGTCATATTTTCCTTCATATAGGTTTGATTCACTTTCAGGAGAGATTGATTATCTTTTCCTATGAAAGAGACAATGGTAAGTGTGAATACCAAAATTTACTACCTATAAGTCTAATCCATTGGGTCCAAACCCAACCCAAAGCTCATTCAATTTCATCGAATCCTTAAATAGAAATCAAATAAATTCAAGCATTTTTTTTAAGCCCTACGGCTTGAACCAAACACCATTTTAGCCGCTATTTGACCCCGATGTCATAGTTTCTCAGTCCCGTACGTCAATCTCAACCTCAATTACATTTTGCCTTGAATAGGAAACTCTTCCAGATCAGAAAGCTCGATAATTAAACTTAAAATGGAAACACACCACCAAAGGGTTCAGTCCAGTGGTAAGGATGTTGGCTCTTTACCTGGGAGACCAGGGTTCGAGTGGTACTTCCCCCACCCTTTAGAATAGGTATATCTTTGTAATTCAGTCAAAAAAAAAAAACTTAAAATGGAAACATAAGGCAAAATCCGCTTAAATTATACCAGATTGAACCAACCCAGCAACAATCATACAGAAGGACAAAAATTAAAGCTCATTCAACATACCACATCAGCAGACAAAAGCCAATTAGAAGTCGACGCATGTCAGCGCATGGCCCATACGCGCTTACCATCTCACATACACATATAATATTTTTTTTAAAAAAAATTAGACTTTTAATTAACTAGCAGTTCTACTCTAGTCGGCTGGTCTTCCGTTGATGACCAGCAGTGACAATTTTGAGCAGCAGAAGATGAAGAGAAGGTGAAAGTGAGCGCAAAAAATAAAGGAAAGGAAATTGTCTATGTGAGTGCAGCGAAGACAAGAATAGGGATTTCATTTTTGCTCCACAATAATGGGGAAGATGACTTTTGTTCTCAGTGTTTATCAACCAAAACATTAGTATTTTCGGCGGTGATTATAGAGACATTGTCTTTGGTGTAGAGAAGGTAAAAGAGAAAAAGTGGAATAGGGGGAGAACATGGATTTTCGTATCTGAGGAGTAAGGACAATTTAGGAATATTGAAAATTATGTAGTATAATCTACTACCTCCAATTTTTTCATTTCTTTACACCCTAAAAACACAAATAGCAAGAAATCACCAATACCAATACACTATAATAATAAACAATTACTAATCATTTACAAATCTTACTTTTTCACCAATACCAATAAAAAAATAATACTAAACAATTACAAAACTTACTATAAATGGAAATGTAAACAACCCAAAAACTTTGCCAAAAGAGGAAGTGTAAAGAATAAAAAGAAATGGAGGTAGTACAATTTAAGTAATAAAAAAACACTTAACTGAAAGTAATGATAAACACTCATTGTATTTTGTTTTTGTAACTGCTTATGCGTTTTTATTCTTCCTACCGTAACACTTTACACAAATCTTTTAGTGAAATATCTCTTTATATATATAAAAAAAGGGCGCCAAATTATATATATATATATAATTTAATTCATAAAAAACACTTAACTGAATAACTATTTATAAATAATGATAAACACTCATTGTATTTTGTTTTTGTAACTGCTTATGCATTTTATTCTTCCTGCTGTAACACTTTATCCAAATTTTTTAATAAAATATCTCTTTATAATAAAAAGGCCAATAATATATATATATATATATATATATATATATATGGGGAGACATTGAAAAGGTCTAAAATGTAAAACACCTTTTTTTTTTTTTTCAAAATGTTTAATTAACACCCCAAAAAAAATTTACATTACCAACACCTCAAATGACAAATTTTATTCCAATAGCATCCCATTGGACTAAATTGCAAAAGCTGGGATGTTCACAATACCCACCACACTTGGTTGTAATTTTGAAACTATTCGGAAATGCACTTTCTTTTCAAATTGCCTTAATTTTTACTCTATAAACACTTCAATTAGGTAATATAATTATTTTGTTTTATCTTAAAAATAAATAGAATAGAAAGTACTCACTCTTCCAACTATATCGAAATGAACTTCTATTGTCCTCCTCCTTCTTCTTCTTCTTATTATTATTAATTTCAACATTTCTATTTATTATACCACTATCATAAATTTTTTAGATTTCATTTATTTTACTATATAAATAATTTATTGGTTGAAATTCATTTAGATAAATGTAAAAACTTAATAATGTAATACATAACTTTGTCTAAAAAATTCTTGTTATAATTTTGTCTCTATAATGATCTCAGTAAGGTAGTTTAAATTTTTTTTTTTACTAAAACTTTATTTTTTTTTATATTAAATTTGACTATTATTTAATTGATTTCAATTATTTTATGCACGCTCTTGACTAGAATGGACAATGAGGTTTTTTGTTTATTTTTGCCCAGTGTATGAATGATTTGATTAAAAAAAAAAGTGTTTATTTCTAAGTAGTTTAAAAATAGTAATTAAGTTGAGGGGCATTTTGAATATTCATCTTTTTAGATTTAGTCCATTAGGATGCTATTAAAACAAAATTTGTCAATCAAAGTGTTACTAATATAAAGTTCAATTTAGTGTGTTAATCAAACATTTCATAAATTTTAGGGTGTTTTACATAGTTAGGGCTTCAAAAACATCATATACTTTCTCATTCCATCCCAAGTGTTTTATTTATCTTTTTCACACATATTGATTTAAAAAAAAAAAAAAGAATATGCAAAATCTATAATTGAAAAAAAGAGTAATGGATCTACTAAATAGAACATGTTTTTTATATGAATGGAATTCTTATTTATATAAAAAATATAAATTTTATCTCAAATTTTATAAATTTTTTTAATCTATAAAAATTTTTCAATTTCTAAAAAATTGCTTGTTCTTGCATTTTGACCTAGTAAGTCCATTATTTATTGATTTATTGCAAGTTTCATGCCAAACGAGTCATCAATTATAATTATAATAAATAATATATGATCTTATTAATTAAATTAAAAAATTTTATTCATCCAACCTCATCAAAATGAAATCTGTCAAAATTTGTCTGATGGCACACCAATTTCAACTTATTGATTATTAAGTTGAGCTAAAATGAAATACACAAAATTTTGAATATCCAATTATTTTTAAGAGCTTTTTTTTAAGTAATTGAACTGTTGTAATTTAAAATAACCTTAACATATACGCTTTAGTCAATCTATTTTGGTTAAAAAAGACTTACCGTTATAATTTTAATAAACAAAATGTTCTTTTTTTTTTTGTTAATCATGTATTTAATATTTCTCTACACTTATGTTTGTATTTCTAATTGATTTAAATGCTCTACTATAAAATTTTTAAACATTAGCTAATGTAATTTGACCAAAATTCATTAAATTAAAAATACACGTCAACACAACAATAATAATAAACATAAAGAAATTGGGAGTTTAGAGGTGATGACTTTTATATATTGTTTGTCTCGCTAAACTAACTATTAATTACAATAAAATACACTAATCATATTGGCAAACAACTAAGAAATATTATTTTATAGAATCTTGCTTAATCTAGATTTGTTTGCAAATATATTATGCCACGTAAGACATTAATATAATGCCATCGTAAGACATTAGTATAATGCCAACTAAATTTAGGGTGCGAATAAATTAATAATTAAGTAAACAAAAAGGGGCCACCTAGTATTTACATGCTGGCATTCATGTAATATTAAAATATTCCCCAATTTGGACTTTTTTATAATATTATTTATAATTATATAATAATATAACTTTTTTTTTCTTTCTTCTGAAAAAGATAATAATACAATAATTTTTGTTAAAAATTTTGGATTTTTAACTTTAAATAAAAAAAGGGCTAAAAAGCAGTAAATGGAAAGAAGTCCGCAAAGTGGGACAAAGCGTGTGGTATGATACAGTGACTTTCGCACCACTTTGTTGTGTTTTTTCGTTATAATAATTAAAGTTTTCAAAATTTGCCTTTGTGACCTTAATCTTATCTATGCTGCCTATGGGATTAGGATTTAGGAACCTAACCCTTTCTTTCTTCCATTTGCTAATTAAACCACATTTAATTATTCAAAAGACATCTCCTTTTTTTTTTTTTTCATTTCCACTAAATAATTAATTTAATCCCTTAACGTTTTGGCACCCTGAATTTTAAGGGTAGTTATTTATGCCTCTCAATATTGCATTTTGAACCGTATTGCTCCTTGAACTTCACACTATGAGCCATATGACTCCTTAAATTTTGAGAGTGGTTATTCATGTCCCTCAACTTTGCACTTTGAGAACTTCACCTTGAACTTTGAGAGTAATAATTTATGCCACTCAACTATCACTTTTTAATATTAAACACTTGGCCAAAATTAAGTAGTTGCATGAAATACATAAGCTATGTGTGAATAAGTTAAACTAATAAGACAATTTATTTGATGTCACATTACAATTAACAAAAATATAAACATAAAAACAAATTAGGATAAAAGTAAACAACAACAGTGTCCCAATTTTCATTTTAGATTTATTGCAGTACAAATCAATTTCTGCATATTTACATCACATATTTTTTGAAATGAAAATTAGTTTATAACGTGGTGTTAAATAAATTGTCATCCACACATAGTGTTTGTATTTCATTCAACTGCTTAATTTTGGTCTAATGCATATTTAATATTAAAAATTGATAGTTGAGGAGTATAAATAATCACCTTCAAATTTTAGAGTGTCATATGGCTCAAATTGCAAAGTCAAGGGGTATAAATAAACACCCTCAAAGCTGAAGATGCTATACAATTCAAAGTGTAAAGTTCAAAGTATCGTACAATTTAAAGTGCAAAGTTAGAGGCATAAATAACCAGCCTCAAAATTAAGGGTGCCATAGGACTCAAAGTGCAAAATTTAAGTGTATTTTTATATATTAGGCCTTACTAGAGTGTATATGGTATATTAGAAATTGTGCTTCTTAAAATGATGTGTTATTATATGCTGCTACGAACAGACAAAATTTTCTCATAAGAATTATTTAAAATATTTGTTATCTAATAAACATGTTATCCTACTCTCCCCTTCTAAACTTTAGCTATCATTTTGTTATTTGGAAATCACCCATGGGTTTTTAAATAATGTTTTCTTCCTATAAATCTATAGATATGTTAACTTTTCACAATAGTTTTTTAAATAATTTTTAGCATTTAGTTAATCAAAATGTTATAAGTTGTTTATCTAGCGTTTGGGGAAATAGTTTTTAGGTAATTAAGAAGTATTCTAGAAAATGTTAGTTTCGTAAAATTGTAAATTTTAGCATTTCTGTCTGTTCAACAAAACTATCTATTTGGATTTGGGTGCATGTTTAATTATTCGAATAGCGTTTAGTTATTTGTATTATTTGTTTATAAAACGCTATACATAAGAAGACAAAAGGAAAGTGGGTTAACATTTTATAAAATGCAAATGAAATTAAATTACCTAATATGTACTTTATTGAATGATCCAATAATAGGTTCGAGCATTTTGATAGTTAAAATGTTAAAATATATCTCAAAAAAGTTATAAGGTTTTTTAAAGAGTTACTGAAAACAACTAAAATTTATTCAAATAACTAAACGTGGTCCAAAATAGTTAAATCTGTGAAAAAATCTCCTTTGACCTTGGTGGCCGTTTAAATTGATTGAATTTAAATCGATATATTTTTGCAAAATAAGGAGTAATGCATATATTATCAAATTAATGAAATTTCAAATTGTAAATGCATATATTGTCAAATTAATGAAATTTCAAATTGTATCTTTTGATTTTTAAAAAGGAATTCATTGTTTTGATAATTTTATAAAAAATAATATTTAATAATTTATATAATATAAATAATAAAACAATCAAATTTATAAAATTCCACATTTTATGGGGTTTTACATTCAATCTACATGAAATTAAAACTATAATAAAATTAAAAGATTATGTGGATTTTCTCTTATTAAATAAACGATTGAATTTGATGATTATTGAAAGATATATTAGGTTTATCATTTTGTTAATATATGCATAACCTAATGAAAATGCTCATTTGTTGGGTTTTGTTTTATCGTATATGGGCATTGGAACTAATTTGGATTTCTTTGACCTAATTGTTACTTATTTATTAACAAAAATAAACCATTTGTGATAGTGGCTTAAGGCAAGCCTTCTTGTGCCCTATATATATATTCATTAATTATTGACTGAAACACCAAATTTATCCCATTATTTAAATCACAAGATCCAAGCCTTAGGGTTAATTTCTATTAAAAAATATTGGGATTTTTACTGGACACGTAGGATGTGCCACGTGGAATGAGCCCACGTGCAACACTATAGAAAGTGCAAGGTTGTGACGTTTGTTTTTTTTTTCTCTTTAGTTGTTATATTGTCTCCTTCCACGAATTTATTTATTTTTAATATAAATGGCATGTAGTGATTGGTTTGATAGATGTTCATATCACATTTTGTGACTAATTTTTGTCTGTTGATGGAAGAATTGATGGATCAAATTCTATGTCAGTAGAGTGTTTATATGGAACTTGGTAAGAATTAGGGAAAAAAAAGATTTTGTTCCGATTTTGTATAACATTAGTATTTAGTTTTTATATTTCGTAAATATAATTATTTAATTTATAATTTTTTTCTATATATTTAGTTAAAATATTGCTACATTCAAAATTAATTCATTATTTTACATAAAATGTTTCAAATTTTTGGACGGAATGCTGAGTAAACTAATAAAAATAAGTTTAAAATTTGGGATGAAATGACATTTTAGTTAAATAAATATAAAATGTAAGACTAAATAATTATATTTACAAAATGCAATAAAGAAATATTAATATTGTACAAAATTTAAGGACTAAATAATTTTTTTTCCTATGAATTATTAGCTTTTAGCCGTTATATGTAAATAAGTGTGGATGGAAATGTATATTAATTTCTGTTAATTTTAATTCGAATAGGTACTTGGCAATGATTCTAACAGGAAGCAGCAAACCTTCTGTTCCTGGATATGATTGTACATGTGTTCCTTATTTTACTTCATTAACAATTAACTTCCAAATTGTTGATTATCAACATGAAAGTTAATTTACGGAAAACAAAGGGATAGATATGTTATTGTCAATTTACAATTCATCATATGGTACTGTTTTACATTATAATATTTTATTGAAAAAAAAAAAAACTCAAAAATCAGGTTGAGCCGTTTCTACCCGGTTTGATTGTGAACTAATGCTAGTTTGATATCTGGTTCAGTTCTGAAAATATTATAAAAAAACCCCAACCTCCTCCTTACTTTTTTTTTATCAAAGTTTCTCTATTCATAAATTTTTGTTGAGCTGTTATCGGTTATTCTTTTTTACAGTAAACTTTACGAATTATTTTTTATTTTTTTGCAAATATTTGATAGATTTAATTTTTATTTTTTACATTCTTCCATAGATGACATATTTTCACTTTATTGAGCGTTTTTTATTCTGAGTAATGAGAGTACATTTTTTTCTCTTTATGACAATGTGTTTTTCTCTCTTTACGAAAGTATTAAATATATTCTATTTGTTAATAAGAATTTCAAGGAGAGATACAAGTTCTGTTTATAAGGCCGATTTTTTATTTGAAAATCATCAATTTAAACTCAGTCAAATATTCACATTGGAGATGGTTATTCTTACAAATTTTAATCTTGAAAATGCTTTAATCTTAAGGACTTTTCTTTATAAACCTAACTAAATTGTGAATATTCACATATACCCTTGAGACCTTTGCAATTCTTGAACATGTTGACCTGAATTTCAATTAAAAATGCGCTCATGTTACTAAAATACTATCACAATTTGGAAAATTTTTGTTAAATTTTTAACTTGGAATATTGTAAACTTTCACAATTAACGACAAAAACCTTCCCTTTCTCATTTTATGCCCCGTATTTTGGTCATAAACATATTGCAGGATTAACAAAATTATTTATATAGGAAACTAACTTAAAATGTAATAAAAACATTAAAATTAGTGGTTAATTACTTAAATTAAGGCAAAGTAATGCAAAATACGCTTAGTAAAATACAACAGGTTTACAAAGTGTTTGCAATAAGTTACCACTATAAAACTTTTTGCGAATGAGTGAGAAAGTTTCTAATTTCGATGGTTTTGGCATTTTCATTTTATAAAAATGCCACTTTTCTTTTCGTATTTATTTTCATGTATAACCTGTAGTGTACCGCTTCCACAAGAAAAGTGAAAAAAGATTTAAAAGTTTTGGTGAATAATAACACTTTCTACGATTATAGAGTAGTTCTCGCCGAAAAATAACATTTTTAGTAAATTTTTAAGCAAAAGTGACAGTTTTATTTTTTTTTATTTAATTTGATTATTCGTGTGTTATTACAAAAGAAATTGACAATTTCTACATAATTGTAATATATGATAATAGACTAGAGTTAAAATCTTCTATTTAAAAAAAAAATGTGTAGAATGAATTTAGACCAAAAAGAGAAATGTTAAGTAAAGTGCATTAATTATTACATAATAAAAAGAGTAATGAGGTTAAAATATTGTAAAGAAGGTGGACTTTGGTGTGTATGTGAACAAATCACATCTTTTTCAATGAATCATAGGGAAAAACAATCACTATCTATACATTAATTTAATCACAAAAAATCATTTAAACAAAACATTATGATTAGTGTAATTGTAACATTGATGCTGACCTAGCTCATGCCATTGCCACCGCACCAATTATATATATTTATTTATTTTTCTTTAATTACCTGAATAGGATTTTGAATTTGGGATCTTTAATTTTTAGTGATATTATCTCACCATCACGCCACCACTTTTAGGTTTTGGGTTCAATTATATATATATATATATATATATATATATATATTATTAATAATAACAATTCCTTAAATTCAATGATTTGTTTTTCTCATTACAAATTGCCCCTTCTATTTTCTTTTTAGTTAAGATTGCCCCTTCTATTTTTGTGAAGTGATGATGATGATAGTCAATCATTACAAAATCACTTCTT
>CATIWJ010282509.1:0-21478 GCA_949640765.1 Croton laevigatus | reverse complement strand
TGATTATGAATATATTGTTAAAAATACAGTTTTATGAAATTACAAGCATATTTGCAACAAATAGATTTTGATAAAAATAAAGTATATTTCCTATGAATATATTTTTGTGAAAAATGACAATGAATTATTTGATAAATGAATGTTGAATTATGAAATGGATATTGTGATGGTATTTTAGAAATTTGGTCAATATGAAAATGATACAGAAATTTCAGTATTCAATAAATGTTATAAATTCCTCACATATCCAGTAAATATTTTATGCTCTACTTAGGATAAGTTGAACTAGTGAGATAAGGGTACGATGCATCATATACTAAGCAGTACTGCGAAATTGTAAACAGATTGAATAGTGAAACAGATTGAATAGTGATACAGATTGAATCGTGTCACAGAATTGATTTCTGATATTGATTTTATTGAATTTTGAATACGGACGTTTAAAAAGATAGAATTCGGTATTGGTATGAACAAATCTCTGCCATACCGAAAATTCAGAAATTCTGATTGAGACTTTATCCCTGTGTTCACTTGAATGCCTAGTAGAGCTAATCAAGTAAGATTTTTAAATAAAGCAATTTATTTTATTATGTGATTTACAATATTTAAATATTGTTTTAAATTATGCATGTTCATTTAAAGTTATTTATGCTTTTCATTAGTTAAAGTATCAACTGAGCGCAGTCGCTCAGCAAGTTTGGTTCATTCTAAACTTGTAGGTCTCCAAAAAATATGAAAGAAACAGGAACTATCCAATAGCATCAAAGCCTGAAGAACTTATATTGTCATATACTGAGAATTTAAAGTCAGCACAAGCAAAGTTAATATAGAAGAACGAAAAAAAATGTACCTATATTTTTGTATTGTAATTATAGAATATGATCTATATACCGAGTAATATGTAATGTGGCACCACTTGGTTCGGCTACAAACGGTCGAATTAAGGGTGTTACATTTACTGCATGTGGAGAAATTGTAACTTGTTTTTCAGTCACTTTAGCTTGAGGAACCAATGTAAGTAGCTTTTGAATTTGATCATTAGTAAGCTGTGGCAATTGCACATTTTGTGCTGACTGTAACATATGAGCATTACTGAATTGCTGCATCTCAGGTACAAACTTTTGCTGCTGTGAAAAGTATTGTGAATGATGTTCTTGTGCAAAACCTCTTGTTGTGTCAAAATAAGTAGAATCATTGTTACTAAAAGTATAGTATGTGTCTACACCTTGATCTGCTTGATACTCATAGCACCCTGCAACTGCATTTGCACTTGGACCAGAAGACTGTATATAAGATTGTTGGTATCCTCTAGGCCTGAATCCCACAGGATATCCATGCTTGAGATAACACTTCTCAACTGTATGGTTATTACCATCACAGTAAGTACAATGCCTATATCGATTGAAAACAGGTGGAAGTGGCCTATACTGAGTAAAGCCAAATGGCCTAGGCCTAAAACTGCTATTAATTAAAGATTTATGATCCAAAATCACAGTATTATGATGAAATTATCTTTCCTGTTGAGAAATAATAGAAAAAGCTTTATTCAAGCTAGGTAGAGGATCCATAATCAAAATTTGAGATTTCACTTTAGAATACTGTTCATTGAGTCCTCTGAGGAACAGAAAAACTTGATCATTCTCAAAATGCTCCCTTACTCTAACTATAGCTCCACATCTACATGCATTTCTGCAACTACAAGCTGGAAGTGGTCTCAATACAAGTAATTCATCCCACAAGATTTTGAGCTTTGTATAGAAGCTTGAGACATCCATCTCTCCTTGTTTGAGTGTAGATATTTCTTCAAGAAGATCTGAAATTCTGTGAAGATCTGTTTGTGCAAATCTATCATAAAGACCCTTCCACACATCTGATGCCTTGTCGGTCCACAAGATACTTTGAGCAATTAAAAAAGAAACTGAATTCTTCAACCAATATTTAATAGTTACATTGCATCATTTCCATACTGCAAACATATCATCAGCTTGATCAGAACAAGGTAAAGTGCCATCTACAAACATCAACTTGTTTTTGGATCCTAATGCCATTTTCATGGCCTGTGACTAAGGATGATAGTCACTCTGTCCAGTTAGAGGTGGAGTAACGAAAATTATTGATGGATTTTCATTAGGATGTAGGAAATAAGGATTTCCTGGATTTTGAAGATGATCTGGTGTATTATTCACCATTTTGGTGTCAACAAAAAAGTGAGAAAATTGAAATTAAGGAGAGGAAATTGAAATTAAGGACTGATTTAAGAGAAAAAATAGAATGATCTCAGAGATGAAAGGAAAAATTACAGACAAAATGCATCACCAATATTCAAGAAAGAAAATGAAATTAAGAAGAATAAAGCAGAGAAAGCTAGAAATTTAATCACCATTACCGAAAATTCAATCAACAATAGCTCTGATACCATATTAAAAATGAAAAATTGAACTTCTGATCTTATTGAATAGGAAGAAAGTAGCAGTGGTAAAGCTAAACAGAGGAATTGAAAATTACAGCAGAAAAAGAAAATAAGAGAAAGAAAAATTGATTCTACATCCCTCACAATAACCATTCTCTATTTATACTAAGGCTACAAGTAAACTAAATCTAGCTTGAGCTATAAGCTAATTAGTCAGGCGGCAAAAACTCTGGTGTGTTCTTGAAGAATCTCCAGCCACCATTAGATTAGAAACGGTTGTGTTTGAACAAGATCAACGTCCCAAAATCAAAACTCAAAACCTCCTATCGTTTCACTAAAAGAATAATAGGAGTTTATAGTAGGAGTTTTTAATAGGGGCTCTTCAAAACACAAACCTTCCTGTCATTTTGCTTGGTTTGTTTTGGGTTTTGTTTAGTAGGAGTTTTTAGTAAGCTTAGAGTGCAATTGCTTCTACAAATATTTCTTTACTCCTAATAGGTTGAATGAACTTAGTATATTTGAATATATTAAAAGATTTATTTTAAAAATGGGAGAATTTCAATCTTAGTCTATCGTTGTAGTTAATCATAAATGTATTCTCCACTAAACTATACGCTGTGTATATTATTTAAGAATCATAATGATTCGAATATGATATTAGGTTAGAAGGATCATCTTTTAATGGACTCTATAGTACATGAATCCGAATTACTCAACGCACGTGGTTTGAGGTTAAAAGATCAGGTGAAATTAAAAAAAAGAAATAATTGGTTTAATGTCAAAAGATGCGAATTGGACATAGAATTTTGATGGACAATCCAATTCACCTTAGGACTGAAAAACAACAAAAGGAATCTCAAAATGTCAAAAACCCATGGCTTATGTGAAGCTTTTTCCATTGGAATTCTTTAAGTATTTTGCTTTCTAAAAGTTGGCACTCCAAACGAATCTTGAAATGAGGTCCATACCAAGAAATAAAGTTTTCTAATTTGTTTTTTTTTTTTTTTTTATTGCTTAGTGTTCTCATAGTCGGGAAAGACTTTCCAACGTCAGATATATTAAACTGAATCAATGAAACCTAAGTAAAAAAAAGTTAAATATTGGTATTCATAATGATACACTGAGGAAGAAAATGATAAAATTATCCAAAAGATTAAAATTCTAAAAGTTCATTGATTTTATGTATGCAATCACTCCATGCACAACGTGTAAGGAAGAATTTTCCTTAAAAACTTGTTTTAGGAAGATTATATAAAATTTATTGAGTTTATCACAATTCTAAAAAATATTTAGGATAATAGCTAGAAAGAAAACTAAACCCGACAAGTTTTGTAAATGAGTATTGGATAAAAATATATAACTATAGTTTA
Source organism: Croton laevigatus (assembly GCA_949640765.1). NCBI lineage: Eukaryota > Viridiplantae > Streptophyta > Magnoliopsida > Malpighiales > Euphorbiaceae > Croton > Croton laevigatus. The sequence continues at coordinate 17,698 of CATIWJ010282509.1, read as the reverse complement.
ATGGTTATATATTTGGCCCTCTCATGTAAGGTCGTATGCATGCTCCCGTACGCTTCTGGTTTTTACTAGCACGTCGTCAACATAACATTATGTCTAATTTACTCTTTTAAGGATCTTGTTTATCAATCTCTATTTGACCGCCCTCACATTTTTATTACCAAAAGGCATGACTTTATAACAATAGATCACTTTGTGAGTGATAAAGCTTGTCTTCTCTCTGTATTTCTTGTTCATGGTGATCTGGTTGTAATCATTAATCATGTCGAGCAGTGAGTACATCATGTATTTTGCTATAGAGTCTACTAGGTTGTCCATGTTTGGTAATGGGTAAGAATCTTTGGAGCAAGCCTCGTTGAAGTTGAAGTCCACATACATTTGTCATTTCCTATTAGCTTTATTTACAAGAAATACATTGGCTAACCATTATCTGTACTCCACCTCTTGAATGAACTCGGCCAGTGGTACAGCCAGGTTTTTTTTGATGAGGGGATCCAAATATAACTTTCTATCAATCTTTAATTTTTGTTTTAGTACTGCATTTAAACAGGACCATTTGTTACCTTTGGATAATGTTCTTTTAGTATTTAAAGAAAAATTTACTTTTCATTAGTCAGCTAACGTCTCAATTTCCTGTTAACGGTTAATTTTCTGACATTGGTTTTTGTGTAAAGGAGCGGAAAACAGGACAACCAATAATAAAAGGGAAATGAAGGCATAGTCTCTATGCTGTGTCTGACAAATCACAAGCCAATTTTTCAAACCGCTTTCATTCAGGCAGTGCTGAAATCTGACATCAGAGTTTAGGACATCCTCAAGCTTCGGCTGTTAGTTTGTTAAAAAATAAAAATTTGATTAATGTTTCTGGCTCTTTGAAGTTTAGTCATTTGTGTGATAGCTATCAGCTAGGAAAACTTAAGCAAGTTACCATTTAGTACTTCTGATTGTTCTAGTTCAAGTGTATTTAATGAGATACACTGTGATCTTTGGGGTCAAGCTCCAATTTTATATATGGGTAAATTTCATTGATGATTTTTCTAAATATACATGGATTGTTCCTTTAAAGCTTAAGCCTGATTTTTTATGATGTTTAGCTTGCCTTTGAAAAATATGTGTTGCGGCAATTTAATAAACAAATTAAAGTGTTTCATTCTGATGAAGAGAATGAAGGAGGTGAGTTTGTAAATTCTAGCTTGTATAAACATTTTCGTGTAACAGGACTAGTTCATCAAATTTCATGTCCATATACACCAGAGCAGACAGGTATAGTAGAACGATGTCATAGGATTATACGTGAACTAGGCATGTCAATGCTCTTTCATAGCCGTGTTCCGCTTTATTTGTGGGTTGAGGCTTTTACTACTGTTGTTTTACTTGATAAATCGGTTGCCTTCTACTGCTATCAACTTAGACACGCCCTATTTTAAATAGTTTGATAAGCATCCTGAGTATACTTCATTGCGTATTGTTGGTTCTAAGTGTTTTCCATACACTTGGGATACAAAGTCTCACAAGTTTGATCCTGAGACGGTTTTGTGTCTTTGTCAGTTACAGTGAAAAACATAAAAGATACAAGCGTTTTCATCCATCTACGAAAAAAAATTCTTTGTTTCTCGTCATGTGGTATTTGATGAGTCAATTTTTCCCATTTAAGACTGAAAAAATGTCAATACAAATGTTTTGAATGCTTTTGATTCTTGGATACCGATTTCTAAACAGCTGGATGCTACAGGTACACTAGAAATTACAGGCACAGCAGAGAACTTTATTCCTTTGCCATTGATTCGAAATGATAGAAACAACCAGCGCCTAACCAGCCAGAATCGGCAGCAACAAGTTATGGAGCAGCAGGTGCTGAATTTTAGTGATGATGAACAGCAGAATTTACAGCATAATATGCAGATTTTTGGAAAAAATATTGAGCAGAATTTGAAACTGCAAAATTTGGATGAGCAGAATTTGGAGCAGAATGTGCAGAATTTGGATGAGCAGACTTTGAACCAGAATGTGAAGAATTTGGAGCAGAATTTGCAGAATTTTAAGCAGTTTTTTAACCAGAATGTGCAGAATTTGAACCAGAATTTGCAGAATTTTGGGCAGAATCAACAGCAGGATATACAGAATATTGAGCAGCAGCCAGTGCAGAGTGTTGAACATCAGCAGAATACACATACTTTGGATCAAAATCTGCAGCAGGACGTGCAGAATTTTGTAACTGAACCATCGCAGCAGGTTGATACACAGCAGCAGCAGCATGATAATTTACAAATGCCTGAGAGTTCTTCGCTTCAAATATTGCCTTTTCATCCGATGGTAACTCATGCAAAGGTAGGTATTTTTAAACCCAATCCTAAGTATGGTCTTTTGGTTTCTGTTTCGCCTTCAATTCCTAGTGAACCTAAAAATGTCAAATTTGCCTTATTACATCCGGGTTGGAAAACAGGAATGCTAGATGAGTTGGATGCCCTTCATAAAAATAAAACATGGTGCTTTGTTCCTCGTACTCCTGATATGCATGTCATAGGCTCCAAATGGGTATTTAAATCAAAACTTAAACCTGATGGTAGATTAGACCAGTTGAAAGCTCGGCGAGTTGACAGATTCATCTGGAGCGTGACATCGGCAGTTACTCTGCAGGAGGTCACCCATCACGGGTGCAAGGCCCACCACGGGCCATCATCATCCATTTCGGACCATCGTCCCAACATCGGTAGAGAGGGCAGACTCTGATATCATGTTAAGAATCTGGGCCTAACTCACCTGAAAATCCGAGTTGACATGTGAGGTTTGCCTACATTTATAAATCTTATTAGCCCCCTTCTCCTATTCGATGTAAGATTCTTTCAGTAGTCAAGGGTTATCATCAAATTGATGGTATAGATTATACTGAGACTTTTTCAACAATAGTCAGACCAGGCACAATTAGGCTACTTTTGACGGTTGATTTAGTTCGACAAAGGCCAATTCATCAATTAAATGTCAAAAACGCTTTTTTGCTTGGTGACATTAGTGAAGATGTTTTCATGGAACAACCTCCTGGAATGCATGATGGAAAAAGTCTATTCCATGTTTGTAAACTTCAGCGTGTGTTGTACAGGTTTAAAACAAGGTTTAGCAAATATTTAATATCATATTGTTTTTATTGTAGTTTGGCTGATCCTTCTTTTTTTTTTTATTTGTCATTCTGTGGATGGAATGCTTGTATTGTTAACTTATGTTGATGATATACTACTAACAGGCACATTCTTAGAGCTTGTGCAAAACTTTATCCAGTCAACCCAATATGTTTCTAACAGGCCGAATGACCACACCCGCACTGCATATCCTTAGCCAAACTACGCTACTGACCCGCTAGACAACACGCGTGCTCGTCCATGTCACCACCTAAACAACAATTGCTCTTATTTTTGCTCAAAATACTATTTTTCTAGATATCCGAAATTGTAAGTCTTTAAAACACCTCTTAGACCCGATTTCTCAAGTATTTATAAAGAAATTAAAACTATAAAAAAGTCTCAAAATTTATTTATTTAATTAATTAACTCTGAAATCCTATTTCAACACTAATTCCAATCAAACACCAATTAAATCTTCTAACTAAACTTGAATAACTTTGTAAGATCCCACATTTGGTATTGATCGAGATTTGATATACTATATAAATTAGACTACCTAACTACTTAGTTAACTTATGTTAACCATTTTAGGCTAGTGAATTTGAACCTAAGTAATTGAAGAAGACAGTTAAGGTGGATCATTTTAGAGGTTTGTGAAGTCAGACTCCAGTCTAGTTACATGCTAGTCGCGGCTCCAATTGGGTTGTGACACTTTTTAATTTCAGAATTAATAAAATATAAATTTATTTACAAATTTTAATTAATGAAAATACAAAAATACCAACAATGACATCTCTAGAACCGAAAAATGCAATATTATACTGTCACGACCCAACCCAGCCATAACCGATGTGGGATCTGACATATACTCAAAATGACCGTCTCGTCGTTCTGAATATCAAACGGAAATAATCAAATTACATCAAAACAAAACAAAAGGGTGTAAAATGATTATTTTGCCCATAAGATGCAACATTACTATTTGGCCACTCAACAATCACAAAAACCAAGGGTTTTACATTTGGTGGCTAGTTTAGGTTTTTTTTATTTTTGTTTATTTTTCTGTTTGGAAATCCACGTCAGTGAATGGGGCCTAGCTACTTGTCCAGCGTGGTAAGTGGAAACCCAGTAAGCATTTGACTTGGCGAAATTTTTCACATTTAGTATTTCCATTTATCCACCTCTTTCAATTTCTAAAGGAAATTTGAATTTAGGGCGGGATTGGTTAATTCCCAATTAGTTGAGGGTGATTATGTAAAAATGTTGGATCTGGGGTGAAATCGAAAAAAAGCGAAAAGTTCTAAGTAATATCATTGGATAGGCTAATTCGAGCCTGAAAATTGGGTTTGAGTTTGGCTCATTAAGAAATAATATCAGCTTGATAATCCCAAATGTATCAAGTTAGTGAATGGATTTGATAAGATAGATCATGAGCTAAGCTCAAGCTTGGCTTATTTGTTATTCAAGCTCAAAGCTTGGCTCATTTATCTCTCCTGGCAAATTCAAACAAATTTTACCAATTTGAGCCTCAAATAGCTCACAAATGATTCGGGTTGTTTAGAGCCGTATGAGTAAGCTTACAATAATGGCATTCTTCTATGGTTTGCATATAATCTCATTCATTTTATAGCTGAGAACAATTTTAGGAAAGCATCAGTCATGTCGACCTGTATATCTAGCTATCATCCATAGAAGCTCTATATCATCTCCTCCATAACTTTCTAATACATTCTTATTATGGTTAGAGTTCTCATCAAGTTCCACCAACATCGTCAAACCCTTCTCGTTGCAGATCAAGGTCCTCATCAATCTCCATTAGCCCATGTAATGATTTCCTAAAAGCCGGTGTTAAAACTGATTTTTGGTTCGCTTATGCCAATCTTGACCACATTTTAAAAATATGGAAACCAATGTTATCTTTTAAAAATATTAATTTGATCTTATTTTAATTGACTGCATTTTAAATTATTTTAAGGCACTTGGTCAAACTAGAGATTCGGGTAATCGGATAAGATACATCCCGAAAGCCCGTCTCCTCGTGATTCTCAGATAAAACCAGCCTCATTTTGGTTCATTTTATTTTCCAAAATTAAGCTAAATTTCCTAATTGATTAAGTGACGAAACTTTTTTGACAGGCTATTTTAAGTCATTCATTTCATAGTTAGTAAAATATTGTACACAAATTAAACGATAATTATATGTTCACGTTTTATTCGGCACTTAAAAGGAAAAAAGTCAATTATTCAGTAGGAAATGTTGACTTTTTAAAGAACGGATATGATTGAGTATGTATTTTATACTGCACCTAATTGAAAAATTCGGCTTAAAAATTCATCATTTAATTTTCTTAATTTATATATATTCTTAATTTTTCATGATTTTATATCATTTAATTAAGTTCAAAAATTTATAATATGACATGAAAATCAATAAAAAGATAATTGATATTGTTCTTATACTATATAACTAAATGTAATCCAATTCTACTTATAGGAAATCTATGTCATAAAACTAACACATATAAAGACTACAACATTATACAAATTTGAATCAACTTACAAACTTGCATAACATAAAATTCTTATTTAAACTCCAATTGAATTTGTTTTTTTAAACCAAAAAAAAATGGTATGGCCTTTTAAAACACATTTTAAGCAGGACCTCTATTAAATTGCCTTTTGAAACGGCCAACCACTTAAAAAAAATATTTGCCATTTTAAAACAGAAAAAAAAAAAAACGTTATGGCCTTTCAAAAGGCGTTTTAAACGGGACTTTGCTTACTAGGATTCATATCATAAGAATTAAATGGCAAACCATCCTTCCATTCATTACATTCACAAGGAATATCGCTTAAGGTTCACTAGTTAGCATGATCAACATAATTATCTACGTGGGTTTCAAAGACTTTAAGTAGTATTTTCAAACTGAGATTTTAAAAGACAGAAAATTCACCTTCCCAAAACAACTCTTTGCAAGCATTGGAAGGTTTTTTGTTTTATTGTGGTATCCGAGTTGTCCGGCTCTACTCCTACTTGATTATCATCGTTGGGTAAGGTTTGGATCCCTAAAGGATCTATCTCCATTAGGATTCACATCAAACTCAGTCTTTGCTATGTCTTCACTTAACTTCAATTTCTTCGTCGACTTATCATCTAGCGCTAGTGTAATGACATCCTTTTTAAAGGGCCATCGAGAGAAATGAGAGAGCACATTAAAAGAAACCTCAAACGAGACAGTAAATTTATAATTATCAATTGTTATTTTTTAATTAATTACATATTAAATTGCGAGTCTAAAAAAAGAGAGGAAAATGAAGAGTATTCATAACTGAATATGGGAGTTATTTTTATAATTTATCATTTACAACTACACATCATCTTTATTAATATAACTATTCATATCTTATATTTTTGTATGACACATCAACTATATATAAATAATCTATATTGTTATATTTTGGATTATCTTCACATTAAAGATAATCCAAAGTTCGAAGACTTGATCTTTAATAGTTGTTGTAGTGAATTTTGATGAAAAAAATTTAAGGGACGATGGACTTAATCTTAAATTTACTTGACTTGGGATTGGAAGAGTTTAAAAGGAGGTTTGACTTTTTTTTATACAACCATCTGTTTTTAAACATCAAATCACAACTTAACTAGTTCGAATTCCAGCATACAAGACCATTAGATTTGGCTAGTTTTTAAGTTGAGATAAACACCACCCTTTTAGGATTGAGTGAGTATATTGATAAATTAAAGTCAATTGATTGATGCAACTTTGTTAAAATTAGTAGAGAGAATTTTGCAACTCTTAGTAGTCGTATCTGGTTCAAATCCGAATTAGTCAGTGTCCATAATTTGGTGTCAAAAACCTAATGGTTAAATCCTAAAAAATGTCAATTAATATATAGATAATTCCTGAAAAAAAAAAAAACCGATTTAAATCTATATTTTAACATCCGTACATTTATTTCCCTCAAACAAAAACACTCATACATTTATTTCTACCAAACAAAAAAAACTCGGACATCGCATTTCCTGCAGTTGCTGTAGTAGCATTTCTACTAATTGTAACATTTATTTTTCATAATAGATTTTGTTTATATATATATATATATATATATATATATATAAAAGAAAAAGAAACCCTGCATCCTTACGGGAACCACACAGAATTTCTACTAGATTTGATTAAGAAATTGAAGGAATAATTATTATAAGTCAGCAAATGCGATAATTAAATTGACAATAATGATGGAGTAACGGAAAATTGGCGTGAAATATTACTGTCGGATTAGTGTAGTCCTGCTGAGCTACATGTAGTACAGAATATTCCTATGTTTAATCATACTTTTGTTAATATTATTGCCTATAACTATTAACTATGTTTAGGATATTCATGCACTGTTTTTAGCTAGCTAAGAACCATATTTTTAGAGAAAATTCAATGGATCAACCCTTAATTTCACGACAATTCAATGGATCAAATCTTATATATACAAATTCCTCATTCAAAGTTAAGTCAATTGGTTAAGCCATGTGCTCAAACATAAACCAACTATTAATTTAAACAAATCCAAAAACATGGCCTAATAGGGTTTATTAATTCATGTACATCCAGGTACAGATATTCAACTATTTAACCGTAATCGTTTGATTTTAAAAGAGAAGAAAATAGGTCATAGGTGAGAGTTTTAACGTAAGAAAATAGTAAAAACAGTAATGGAAAAAATTGATTGACCAAATAAATTAAGTAGAAGGTTTTGAATAGAACCAAGTTTGTTACAACTACCAAATTGCATATTTACTTTTTCTTTTACCTATTTATTGTGATGGAGCTTCAATAAAGACGTACTAGACTGTAATACCACTAACAACCTGAAATGCATCGAACCATTAAACACTATCTTTTAAATTTTAACAAACATAAATAAATAAAATAATTGATTGGGCCAACCAGCCAGCCTCTTAAACTCAAAGCTTAATTAATAGACAAAAGCTAAATGCCTGGCATCTCGCGGCGAGACTTTTAATTTTTTATTTTTATTTCTAACTTGTATTGTAGATGATTTATATTCAGTCGTGAAATCAGTTTCAGTAATTCACAGTGTATAGAATTTGATTTTATATTATAAATTAAAAATAAAATAATTAAGACCGTTGAATTTGTAGTTAGATGAAATTTATAATACAGAGCCAAATTCTGTGAACTGCAACCACTAAAACTAATCTTGGGGCTCAGTACAGATAATCTGCGATGCAAGTCGAGAAAAAAAATTAAATTAAATCTCTCGCCTGCGAGAGGCGAGAGATATAGAATTGCTCTAATTAATAATGATTATTTAATTTCACCAATACTTCATTAAATTATATGACAACAAGTCTTAGTCCTAAACAAGTTGGTGCCAGCTGTATGGATACTCCGACGGTTAACCTCTCCAAATATAATGAAAGCAGTTATCACAAACCTTACGTACTTTCCACAACACAGATTTTACGTCTTCATTCGAGTCTATTATTAATCATATCCATTTTATATCTCCATTCAAGTCTATTATGAATCAAATCCGTATTAATATCTAAGACTCGTAAATCTCTAGATATTACCTCATTCCAAATAGTCTTAGGTCTTCCTCGACTCCTTTTGGCCTCTCGACTATCAAGTTCTTATACTTACGAACTGTAGCATGAGGAAGCCTCCTGAAAACATGCTTATATCATCGAAATCTATCTTCTCTCACTTTATCAATAACTTCCGCTACTTGAGCTTTCTCTTGAATATGAGCATTCTTAATTTTGTCTAACCTTATATGGCCACACATCCATCTTAATATTTTCATTTTCGCTACATTCATTTTATAGATATGTTGCCCCGTTGGTGCCCAACATTCGCTTTCATAGAGCATTGCTGGCTATACAACTGTCCAATAAAATTTACCTTTCACCTTAAGGGATATTTTCTTATCATATAGAACCCATAATGCACCATTCCACTTAATCCACCCAACTTATATTCTTTGTACCACATCTTTATCCAAATGTCCTTTATACTAAAACATAGAACTTAGATGTTTAAATTGTTTGGATCTATGAACCGAAACTCCATCCATTTTAACCTCTTGTTCTTGCTTCTTCCTTAAAATGAACTCACAGTGCATATATTCCTTTTTGCACCTGCTTAACTTAAAACGCTTTTCCTCAAGAGTTTTCTTCCACACTTCAACTTACAGTTAACTCCAGTACTGATTTCATCAATAAGTACAATATCATATGCAAATAATATGCACCAAGGGATATCATCTTGTAAGTTCCTTATTAATTCATCAATAACCAGGGTAAACAAATATGGGCTCATGGCCAAACCTTGATGCAATCCAACAGCAAGTGGGATGTGTCCCAGCTCGGTGTTTTTCTCACTAGTGGATGCATCTTGTACAGGTCCCTGATGATGTTAATATACTTGATATGAACAACTTTCCTCTCCAAAACTCACCGTAGTAGTTCTCTTGGTACTCTATCATAGGCCTTCTCCAAGTCAATAAACACCATATGGAGATCTTTCTTCTTCTCTTGGTACAATTCCATTAGTCTTCTTAGAAGAAAAATGGCTTTCATAGTAGATCTCCCTAGCATAAAACCAAATTGGTTCTCCAACACTTCTGTAATATTCCCCAATCTTTGTTCTATAACTCTTTCCTGTAACTTCATTGTATGATTCATGAGTTTGATACCCGATAATTTGTATATCTTTGGATGTCTCCTTTATTCTTATATACTGGTATCAGAGTACTCGTTCTTTATGCATGTGGCATCTTACGTCCTTTCAATAATAACATTAAAAATATTTGGTTAACCAGACAACTCCTGCCTCTCCAAGGCTCTTATAAACCTGTATAGGGATACCATCTAGATCACATGCCTTACCAAACCTCCATTAATTATAGATCAAAAAAATTCAAATGTTTTTAAACAACCTAAACAGACATACGAAGACAATGCAAGAGCATATTAAGAATAGTGTATATATAATGATCAATCTCTATCTTTCATACAGCTAAGAAGAGCTATACAATAACACCTTTGACTCAGATTCCCAAAAAAAAAAAAAAAAAAAAATATATATATATATATATATATATATATATATTGAAAAAAATAAAAAAATGGACCACATATATAAATATGGTACTAAGCTTTAATTGATTCTGGTGTTTGATTTCCCTAATGAAGCAAAGGATCTTCAAAGTGTAAATGTTGTTGTTGTTGTGAAGTTTTGGACAGCACAATAAGCAAAGGCAGGCATGAATGGTTAAGTTGAAACATCAAAACCCATATATGGAATTAGTAAAACAACCAAATCTTCATCTTTCTTTACATCTTACCTTATATAAGCAATCAGGTTCCCTCTCTCTCCTTCTCTCTCTCTCTCTCTCTACATTGATCACCTTTATTTATTAATCCTTTTTACTATTAATTAATCAGAATTCAACACTAAACCAGTAGAACCAAACAAGAATTGGGTTAGAACAGAAATCTCTATAGGGGGATCTTCATAGGATTGTTTTTCAAATTTTTTTTTTTCAAAAAAAAAAGATGAAAAATGAAGTATATATATATATATATATATATATATATAAGTTTTGAAGGGGGTTGCAGACAAAAGCTGTGTGCCCCTTTGGTGTGTATTTTTTGGAGTTTCTGTTGCTGCTGGAGAGCCCACATGTTCCCTTTGAAGCAATTTGTGAGTTTTTATGTATAAAAAGAGGAAAAAAAAACAATTGAAGTTTGAGAGACCATGCTTTGGATCTATCGACTTTCTCGAACATGAACTTTAACCAACATTTGGAGTTTTAGTTTCCATGGGAGTATACAAAAACAACTGTTCTTGCTGATGCATTAATAATAATTTTAGTTTTATTTATTACATATTATTTATTTAGTCAAATAGAATAAAAGAAAAAGACATATAAAATGATAAAATATGAAATATTTGGGTTCAGTTTCTTTCCTTCCCAAGGTGAACCATCAATGATCAAACATCTGGGATTTACCTTGTGTTTCTGAAATGAATCATGTGATTATACAGTCTATAAAATAATGTCTACCTTGAAAATATATTAATAATAATTTTATAAAATAAACAATAAACAATTAAAAAGAAAAGTTTTTTTTTTTTTGGAGAAAAAGAAGGAAAATACTATATATCATCATCATCAGCAATTCTGAAGGTCTGAAGACTGAAAAGTAAATGCAGTGCAAATAGAGCAAAAGACTTAGCAGCAGAAAAACAGACCAGTAAGAGGCCCCATATGGAGTGTGTGAAGCTTTAAGTTTTGGTTGAGCATTAAAGTTTTATACAAGTACCTTCAAAAGACAACCAAATGAAACAAAAAGAGGGACGAACGAATATCAAAGCTAGCTAACAGAATATGTATAAGGAAGAACAACCCATACTGATTTTTTTTTTTTTTATTCCACACATTGAATCAATCAATGGAAAAGGAAAAATTTTGTAATTTTTATTTAAAAAAAAAAACATGAAGAGAAGAAACACCCATTTCCCAAAAAATCAAACCATATCATAAAAGGAGGAAAAAGAGATGGAAAACCCAAAAAAAAAAAGAATGCAGCTATGTAAAGGGAAGAAAATAGAAGAGAGAATAACTAAGAAGTTGAAGAATTAATGTTGTTTCTCTGAATTCCTAGCTAGTTTCATGTACTTATCAAATAGACTGAGACAAAGATCAACTAGCTATGTGAAATCAGAAAAAAAACCTCACTTTACTTACCAAATTTCCATGTAATAGCAGCAGCAGTATTAGTACCCAGTTGAGCTCACTCACTCACTCACTCATGGTGCAGAAAACAAAGCAAAAATAACCACTGAATCTCATAAAAACCAAGAATTTTAAAAAAAAAAAGAAAAAAAGAAAAATAGCCATCATCATAATCATTATCATCATCAACATTAATCTTCTTTAGAGTAGTACTCTGAAAACCCACCTGACTGACATAACACTAAAAAACCCACCACCATCACCACCACCACCACCACCACCACCAAGAAAATACTAGCAGAAACAACCCTAAAATTAAAAAAACTACCTAAAGATAGATATCAGAAGAGGAATTTCTCACTTTTTTTAGGGTTTTTTACCCAAAGTGTGCTTGTTGTTATGCATCCAAACCTTAAGTACATGCCTTTTGACACCAGTTTCATTACAAAACTGCTGCACTGCTGCTTCATCATGTTTTTGAATTCTCCATCCCAATCTTTCCGCTAATGCTAACATTCTTTCCTTCTGTTCTTGCGTAAACTTTGTTCTAAACCTCTTTCTTGAAGAACCGCCGCCGCCACTGCCGCTTCCAAACCCTCCACCAATTGGATTCGACATATCTTCTTGATCTTCCCTACTTTGCCCGCCTGATGTACATGGCAATGCTAGTGGCCGCTGTTGTGGAGGACCCACGTGGAGGTAACCAGCTGGAGTTCTATAATATGGAGCGAATTGCGGGACCTGAAGGTGGTGAGGATGAGGGTGGCCGTGAAAATACACTTCCCCTCCACCTCCACCACCGCTGCCGGGATTCGTCGTTTCGTTACTTTCTTTCCGGTGGAAGTTTCTGTGACAGTTACAAGCTGCACATTTGAGCGCGTCTAGAGTTCCTTCAGTTCCAGCAGCGATAAACTCTCCACACCCATCCACCGCGTGTAAACCGATCCCCACCGCGTGATTCTTCAAACACTCCTTATATCTGGGTTTTGTTGACTGACCCGGTTCAGCACCTGAAGTCGTCATTTTGACCCGGGTTGAATTTCCAAACGAGTCATAGCTCGCTGGTAGCCCCATCTCTTCTTCCTCTTCATGCTCTTCTTGATCTTCAAACTCCATCACCCTCAGGCTCTTACTCTCTCTTTTTTTTTAAAAAAGAATTACTTAAAAGAAGAGGAAAATCCTTTTAATCGCTAATTCTTGTTGAAAGAGGATTAAGGAGATAAGAGAAGATTGAGAGAATGTGGACATGAATTCTTTTCACTCTGCAAAAAATAAAAGGAAATATTTTCCTCCCAGCTCTCTCCTCATATACTTTCCCCGTTCGTCAAAATTCTTTTCACTGTAAAAACCTACTCCCACCGGCTATAACCGGTAACCAACCGGTAATTTTTAGTTTTACCCTTTTCTTGCATTTTCACCGCGCGGTAAAAGTATGTGGTACTGTTTAAACCAGTTGCTTATGGTGTAGTGGCACTGGTGGTTGTACAGTCTGCACAGCACAAAGCAAAAGAAAAGCTAAAGGAATCCGCCTTCCACGCGCTATCTACGCGCCAGCTGACACTGAAATCTATTGCTAGCATCTATTCACCCTTTTTAATCGTGTGCTCCTCCGTTACTCCGTACCCTGTAGGAAGTGGGGTCAAAACAGCGGCGCGTGAATGAAGAAGTAGCGCGTGGATTGGAAACGAGGCCTAGCCGTGTACGTGTGTGCATTAGGACACGGAATTACTTAGGAAAAAATAAATTGTCGGCATTTAAGGCAGCTGCCTACGTGCGCTCATTTCCGACATAAGTGACGCGCCTTTGGCGTCAACATGCAATTAATGTTAGCCTGTTCGTGGAAGTAAGAAAACAAAGAGAGGATAAAAAAAACGGTTGAGATGAAGACGCGAGGGAGGGATGGTAGAGGGGACGCGCTAGACGGCGGTGGATGGGGTCGTACCAAAGGAGAAGAGGACATCAACGTCTTTAAACAAATTGTCGGAAAATCTGAGGAGGGGGAGAAGGATGTTTTCTCTTCCTTTATTTTTTGGTCTGAATGAAAGGAGCAGCCAGCCTGCTTCAAATTGAGACTGTGCCTACAATCTACAGTCATTTTGTGTCCTGATTTTGGGCCTGGGCCTGCTCTTACATGCATATGAATTTTGCTAACTAGTTAATCATAATCATAGGACGATTCGGGCAAACCTAGTATATAGCACAATATATAGTTTCAATTTAATAGAGTAGCACAAAAAATGTATAGCACAAAAAATAGTACAAATATTATTAATTTTCACAATTGCCCCTCCCAAAATCCCAACACAGTCTTTCCTCTCCAGAAAAACAAAAGACTCACTATTTTCTCTCTCCTCCACCATCTCCGCCGTCCTTCATTCACTGCTAACCACAACTCGCACTTCTTCTTCCTCCACCATCTCCATCGTCTCTCCATCGCTGCTAGCTTCACCATCTCCAATGTCCACCACTAGTCTTCATAGCCATTAATTCCGATTTCTCCTCTCTCTAATGGATGAATAAAAAATCATCCATCTTCTCTCTCTAACAAAGTTCTTTTGTCTCCTTCGTTAGAGCTCTCCGCTCCTTGCTAGTAGAAGGTTATGTGTAGGAAGAGAGAGAAGCAGGTGATGAAATTTGGCTACAAAAGCAGGAAAGATCAATTCCAATGGAGGAACTCAGTTTGCTTCTTCGAAGAAGAAATCATAGAGAGAAGGAGATGACTTCAAAAATCTATAGAGAGATGGGAGGAAGGACAGAATTTAAAAAATCGGAGAATTTTAGGTTTTAGGATTTCAAATCTCTCTTCCTCACTCTTCTTGAAAATACTTTGAGGTAGAGAAGACTATTTAATCAGCTCACTTCTATTTCGAAATTAATTCAAAAGTTAGAAGTGAATTTACTTTATAATTCTCTGAAACATTTTTAAATTAGTTTTGTGAGGATCTTCGTTGTCAGAACTGAGACATTATTGAACTTAGTTGTTAGGAAATAGGAGAAAATAAATTTATTTACCGGTGAATTGTGGTGGGCAATAAAAGAAATTAAGAGTAAATAAATTTATTTATCGGTGAGTGAAAAAAAAATAAGAGTAAATAAATTTATATACTGGTGTTGCTAAGAAAATAAAAGTAAATAAATTTATTTATCAATGAACAATGGCTGACATTAAAAGAAAATAAAAATAAATAAATTTATTTATTAGCGACCGGAGATGGTGTCGGCCGGAAATAAATAAAAGTAAATAAATTTATTTATCGGGTCCGGCGAATGACGGTGCTCCGGTGAATGACGGTGCTCCGGCGGTGGTGCTGAGACAGAAGGTACTTGAGGAAATAAAAGAAAATAAATTTATATACCAATAGCTGGTTTAGAAAAATAAAAACCTTAATGTATTAAGTAAATACAATAATGTCAAAAAAAATGCTACAAAACTAATAAAAATATAAAAGTGCTATTTAATTAAACTAAACTTTGTTTTTGTGGCATTTGCTACAATTTTCTGGACAATTTTAGTAAATAGCATATAAGAAATTTATTTTTCAATATATATATATTATTTAGGATGATAGCATAATATGTATCATAATTAGAAAATTGGCAATTTTTTTAATATGAACAAAATATAAAAATATATTAGAAAATATTATAAAATAAAAAATATTATTTTTTTAATTATGAAATATATTGTGCTATTTTTCTAAATACCAAATATATGTACTATTTACTTAAAGTTAAATTATAAATTGTACTATTATCTACTACAATCGTCCCTTTTTTTTAACATATATATAACTCACGCAGCCTGTTAACCCTTGGTTTTGAATCTTTGACAAAACACCTGAGATTTTATTACTAATATTTATTTAAGTGTTTAAGTGTGCCTCAACAAAGCTCAAAGAAATCAAGCAAAGATGCACAAAGATCAATCAAAACACACTAGTGTCTCGATCGAGACATATCTATCTCGATCGAGACATGTGGCCATAACATATTTCCGAAGCTAATTTTCGAACGAGGTAACAAATTTTCGATCAAGACAAACTAGGCAAAGACCAAGTATTATGGTGTCTCGCTCGAGACACATGAATCTCGATCGAGACAGTTGACCAAAAACACCAGGAGATTAATTTTCGTTCGAGACCCACAATTATCGATCGAGACATGTATGCTTAACTTATCATCATCATCGTATCGATCGAGACCCGTACATCTCGATCGAGATACTTCAAAATCCGTAACAACGGATAGTATTTTTAATGCGCCATGTCAACAGAATGTCGTTGAAAAAGAGCCGTTATGAAGAATATATAAGTGTCTCGATCGAGACACATGGTTCTCGATTGAGACGCCTGCCAAAATTCAGAAGTTGTGGATTTCAAGAAGAGCAACGGGTAGTTTATTAAATTGGGGTATAAATACACCCTCCAAACGAAGTTAAGACTACTGATCTTAACCTTCTCAACTACATCTAGCACTTTAACCTTTTCTCAATCAATTACATTAAAATTTCTTTTAATTGTTTGTTGGGTAAGCATTAAATCTAACCTCCTTTTTGTGAAAATTAGTTTTTAGTGTGAGCTTTAAACACTAAAAGTCATTGTAAGTTTGGGGTGAGCATTAAACCCTTCCTAAAACCTCATTGTATTTCTTATTGGTGTTTAGTGGAACCCAATTCCTTTCTAGGATTGGAGAAGTGGACGTAGGCTCGAGATTATAGCCGAACCACTATAAAATCCTTCTATTCAAACCACCTAATTTCGTCTTAAATTTTTAGAAAGCCACTAATTCACCCCCCTCTTCGTTGCCACGGGACCAACAATTGGTATCAAAGGTTAGTTCTCTTTTGAAGCTTAATTGCAAGAGTAGATTCCATGGCACCTATTCAAGAGCTCAACCATCAATCCTTGAAGCCATATTTTGATGGAACTGACTTTGTGTTTTGGAAGGCTTGCATGGAAAGATACATAAGGAGCCAATCCTTATAGTTCTATATCGACCAAGAAGTCAATTCACCAACAATACAAAAGGATGACATGGAAGTTCTCAAAGATGTAAATGATTGGAATGAGAAGGAACAATATGATGATGCAAGGAACAACTTGTGTATGACTCTTCTCATAAAATGTATGTGTAGAGATGAAGCTAGTCGAATCATCCATTGTTCTACTCTATATCTTATGTGGAAGACTTTAGAGAACTACCATGAAGGCACGGAGTAAGTAAGAGATGAGAAGAAGATAACCGCAATCTTTGAATATGAAACATTCAAGAGATTTGCAAATGAAGACATCACAACTATGACCAACCGTCTTCTTGCAATGGTTACAAATTTAATGAAGCTTGGAGAACATTACTCTACTAAAAAAGTAAATGATAAGATATTGAGAGCCCTACCTGAGTCTTGGGATCCCTTCATGTTGTTTCTAAAGAGTCGCTACAACATCAACACGATAAGAACGGATGAACTCATTGGAGAACTTATCTCTTAGGAGATTACTCTCCATAAGAGAAATCAAGAAAGGCAAGCTATGGAAGGAGGAGATAAGAAAAAATCTATAGCTCTCAAGGCTTGTGAGAAAGGGAAGAAACAAGTTGACGCTTCATCATCTAGTGAAGAGGAGTCAAGTGATGATAAGTGCAAAAAATATATATATATTGATATTGAATTGATTCTAAATTTTGGTTATATTTAGTTATTAATTTGTCTCTTTGAGCACTTATTTTATTCATTTTTATTTTGCAGGTCATTATCGAGCATTATTTTGAAAAGGAATGGAATCGGGGTAAAAATGGCGTTAAGTGAA
>CATIWJ010282464.1:0-38196 GCA_949640765.1 Croton laevigatus | reverse complement strand
ATATTTTTTTTCCCAGACAATTTAACGAATTATCCAATTAACCGAATTTAACGAATAATATTTTAATTTAACGAATTTAATGTTTTAACGAAATTTAACATCTTTAACGAAATCGAGTAGTTAACGGTTCAGAACACAATCCTAACTAAAAAACCTTCAACTTTCGCGTACCTCTCGGCAAGAAATCCAGTACAAAGTATGTAGAAGAAAGATGAGAAACTGGTCGTGGCGGTGGGAGATGGATCACCTGGGTGGCACAGATGGCAATGGTAGGCTGTGGGTGGTGGGTTGGTAGTTGGTGAGTGAGTGGTGCCTAGGAAGAGAAAATGAAGGATTTAGTAAGCAGCAGACAAAAAGAGAGAAAGAAGAGTGGCAGAAAAAGAATAAGGAAAAGAGGACAAAAAAATGCTCACTAGGTTTAGTTTGTTTTTAAATATTTAATTCGTTAAATCGGAGAAAATTTTTCTCCTAACATAAATTTTACGATTTAATGAATAACAAAATTTTTTAACGTGAAAAATTTCACTAATTTAATAAATTTTATAATTTAACACTTTCATTTGAATATCCCTGTATGTGGCCATCTTTAGGTACATAGCAATATTTTTTTTCCTAATTTTTAATTGAACACTAAAATTTTTAAAAATGAGTTACTGTAATTGTGAATTAATTCAATGAAATAAATTTTAGTAACTAAAATGAAATAAAATAAATATTATGTAAATCCGGTTCAATTTTTTGCTTCAATCAATTTATAAATATGGTGAAAGTAAAATTTCCATGTTTTGAAAACTTGGCAAGAGTGCCGATAGCAAAAATGACACCTAACAATAAACATCCTACCTGTCACCATTTTCTATGTTTTGGTCTTTGCGGTTTCCATTTCTCCACTAATGTTCCAGCCTTGACGTGGCTAAAAATAAAATAAAAAATAAATCCGGAGTCAAACTGCAAATGTAAGAAACCATGACGAGCAAATCAAAAGTTACCGAAAGGCCAAAAAAAAAAAAAAAAAAAATCAAAAGTTACCTAAAGTTTTTGCTATCTCCACTTCAAAAATTTAGATAAGTAAAATTATGCGCGCCAGTAGCAATTTTTACCGCAATTAGCATCAACATTACAACACTTCGCTCTGCTCCTTTATTTTTTCCTTTTGTGTCGTTGTGTTTCGTTTCCTCTGTTTCGCTTGTTCTGGTTCTTACATGTGTACTTGTGTTTCTCTTCGATCCGTCTTCGTGGCTTCACCTTCTCTTCTTTCCAATTCCAAAATGTCCGATTGATGCAATTTCAACCCTAATTACTGAAACCTAATATTTTGATCTCTTAATTGGCCATGGATATGGCTTCCAGTCCGCGAACCGTTGAGGAGATCTTCAAAGATTATAGCTCTAGAAGAGCTGGTGTTGTTCGTGCTTTAACTAACGGTAATTTTTTCTCCTTTTCTTCCAATTTTTTTTATTTGGTTTATGTATTTTGACCTTGGCTTCATTCTTTCTTTGGCCAGATGTGGATGAATTTTATGGACTTTGTGATCCAGGTAATGTTCAATGGTTTATTTATAGATCGGAATTTTTAGTTATTTAATTTTTTTTTTTTTTTTGTGTTTGTTTGTTTGACTTGATAGTTTGGAGTTTGTTTGGTTATTGAGAAACTGTGAGAAAACTGGGAGAGAGTAATTTGAGCTAGCCGGGAAACTTCCTGGTGTTGAATTACTTTTAGAATAATATATGAAAATTACTGTAGCTTTCATATTTTTTGTATTTTAAATAGTAGTTATAGGTAAATTAAACTTTCAATGGTTTGTTGATTTATACAGCACTTGATTTTGCATTTGAATTTTAATATGTTAGCTTCTATAGATAAGAGAATTTTAATCTAAATGTGAATACAGCAAAAAAAAAGGGTGTAAATTGCTATGTGGTTTATAGTGAACTGAAAAAATTAAGACTTTATTTTCCTTTGGTATTTGATAATAAAAGGGGGAATTTGTTTCATTTTTTTGGTTCTTTGTACTTTTTGATATTAAAATTGCTTTGTTTTATTTAATGGATTAGAAAAGGAAAATTTATGTCTATATGGACACCCAAATGAAAACTGGGAAGTAAATCTACCTGCTGAGGAAGTTCCCCCTGAGCTTCCTGAACCAGCCCTTGGAATCAATTTTGCAAGAGATGGCATGGACCGTAAAGACTGGCTTTCTCTTGTTGCTGTGCATAGTGATTCGTGGCTAATTTCTGTGGCGTTCTATTTTGGAGCACGTCTTAATCGGAATGAAAGGTAAATTACTGCTAATTTTTTTTCTGCCTGAATGAAAGTGGTGCCATTCATTTTTTCGCTACACTTATTTCATTTACAGCAGTCTTCTATTTTTGCTTTTAAATGTATTTCTATAAAAGTTCAACTTGTCATGTGATGAGTTAATTTAGAGGATTATTTATCATTCACAGCAAAGCATTAAGCGCATGCTACATTTTTCAGCTTTCTATGCAGTCTTTTCATCTTCTTTTAATAGCTTGGGTAAAACAATCTCCAAATTCTCTCTCTCTTAGATTGGTCCTTCAATGTTCAAATTATAGGGTTTGTATTGATAAAGCAAAATGATTGCTGAAAAGCAGGATCCAAAATGTTAGTCCTAGAGATCATGTAAATAACTATTTGTATTAGGACTTGAAGCCTTTAGTGTTAAATAACTCATATGATCTAGTAACAAACTTAAGTTGCCATCAGCATTTTTATTCTTTTCAAATGATCTAATAATATCTTATGGTGGTCATTTCTTTTTCTTGGAGAATTTTAGTCTAACAATAAGGTTACCCTTTTGTGAATTGGAACTCGAGAGTTTATACTGTGAGAACAACTTACTTGCAGTGCTCAGGAAGAGTTGTATATTTGGTCCTTCCTAGAGTTTTGATTGCAGTAAGTACACTGGGATCTCTTTTCTTAGACATTCCTCCAAAAGCATATGTGCAAATTGGGGTGAAGCTAAAAACTGACACTACCAAAAACTCTTTTAGAATGATTGGCGCCATATGCTTGGAAATCAGACATCTGCAGCAAAAGATATGTAGAAAATTTATGTTTTTGCCTTTCCATTTTGGTGTCAAATATTGTCTGGGAGATCAAAATCTAATAGTTTGTATATTGAAATAGTTTCTGATTGAGGCATTAATCCGTTGTAAAACTTGTTTGACAGCATTTATTCTCAAATACTGAAGTAAATTTTTGTTTGACAGGAAACGGCTATTTAGCTTGATCAATGATCTTCCTACAGTGTATGAAGTTGTAACAGAAAGAAAACCTGTAAAAGAAAAACCCAGTTCAGATAGTGGAAGCAAATCACGAGGCAGCATAAAGGTTTGATTAATCAACTTCAAATTGACCATGACTAGCTTGAAGTAGAATTAAACTTGATCCAGAATTCCAGAGTTTTTTATTCTTCTTTTTCCTCTAAAAATCTATACTGGCATATATTATTGAACGAGAGTCCAACAGCTTCGTGTTTATTCATTTTTGCTGCTACTTGCCGATATTTTAAATGCATCAAATTTTTTCGCTGCGGGAATTTTTCTTGTCTTCAATCATTTTGGAGTACTTCTTTGTTTTCTTTATTTTCGGTTTTCCATTTCTTTTATTAAATGCCAATGATTGAATTCCTTCTCTGTATAGAAATCAAGCGATGGAGCAGTAAGGAGCAATCCTAATAAGCTGACAGAGGATGTTTACGAGGATGAAGAAGATGAACATAATGAAACTCTATGTGGAAGCTGTGGTGGGAGTTACAGCGCAGATGAATTCTGGATTGGCTGTGACATTTGTGAGAGATGGTTCCATGGAAAATGCGTGAAGATAACACCTGCAAAGGCTGAGAGTATCAAGCAATACAAGTGCCCATCATGCAACTTGAAGAGGAGCAGACAGTAATAATGTAATTTCAGCACCAGAGATTTGTAGTGTTACTAATGTTACTTTATGCTTTTGTATTTCATAAAAGATATTCACCCATGACATATCTCTTGAAAGGTTTAAAAGTTTACTTCTTTCTTGCTAATCTTCTACTTAAACTCGCAGTTTATGTAATCTAATCTCAAAATTTATGATAAGAGTTAAATACTATTTGTCATTTTTAGCGTTATAATGTGATGAATGAATTTATCCGGGTCAGGATAGAGATATTTGACCCGGATGCACATTAACAGTGTACAATCCGGGTCAGGCACATTAACAGTGTACAATCCGGGTCAGGCACGTTAACAGTGTACAGTTGGGTAGAATATGAGCTTACATTTCTTGGAAGCATATGGCACTCGCCTTGAATTTCCACATCAAACACTTGGTTTATTCCGACAGTTACGGACAACCTAAGGGATCATATTCACTTGCTACCTAGTCTTAGTTCTCATCGACATCCTCACAATATATCTTCTCCTCCGTCAACTACATTATTTGTCTTCTGTAATCCTCTTCCTTACATTTGTAATGGTTTCTGGTTAGCTGATGCTGTAATAATAATACTATGGGTTCGAGTCGAACAGATGTTTCTGGCAAGGAACGATTAAGATGGACACAACAACTTCATGATCGCTTTGAAAAGGCCGTCAATCAGCTTGGCGGACCGGACCGTAAGTCTCCCTAGCTCCCTCTATATATACACGCACGGTGGTGCTGCGGCGGAGATACTAGTAACTCATACATGCATGTCTAGCTTTTGCATGGTTACTGTGCAAATTTTAATGGTTTTTATATTATATCTTTATTACTTTCAGGAGCAACTCCTAAAGGGATTTTGAGGGCTATGAATGTTCCTGGACTCACTATCTACCATGTGAAAAGTCATTTGCAGGTATATTATGCGATTTCACTCTAAAATTGATGGGAGAACTTTTCAATATCATCATCATAAGCTCAAATTTTTGTGCAAAAATTGAATAAACCTTGAAAAATTGTGGGCTCTAAATAAAATTTATTTAAAATTTGAGTTTGTTTGTAAATTTCAGAGACTATTTTATAATCATGCAAAATAGAATTCTAATTTTGGGTTTTTTTTTTCTCTTTAGAAATACAGGATTTCAAAATTTATCCCGGAAACAAACAATAGTAAGTCTACAATAACCTTCTTTTTTAATATTGAAAATCTAATATCTGAGTTGTAAATAATAATTGTTTTTCAATGCAGAAGGCAAGTTTGAGACGAGAAATATATCAGAGTTGCTGCCTAATTTTAGTGTTACATCGTACGTTTAATTGATTTCTAAAATTCTTTGCATTGGAAGTTCAAATTTTTCTGGTTTTAATTATTTACTTAATTATGGCAGAGGTGCTCAGCTTAATGACGCATTACAGATGCAAATGGAAGTGCAAAGACGACTCAGTGATCAGTTTGAGGTACTAATAACAAAACAAACTATTAATTAATTTGTTGAGTTTCTTTAATTAAATTAAATATACATATATATAGGTTCAGAAGAGCTTGAAGCTTAAAATTGAAGCTCAAGGGAGATTCTTGGAAAGGATAGTGCATGAACATAGAAACAAAGCTATCATTAACCTTCAAAAACAAAACAAATCTAATATTAATATTTGCTCATCATCACTACTTCCATCACTCTGTGATGAATCAGAATTGGAATTATATTCAGAAGGAGATGATGAATTTCAAGCTCTGAAGAAGAAGAGACTTATAACTGAAAATGATGTTTCGGCATTGCATTATAAACAACTCAATCCTCTTCTTCTTCCTAATATCAACTTTCAAACTGAATTCTCTACCAACAATATCAGTTTGCTGTGGAGCTCCCTCTCTTGCTCTCCGCCTTTAGTACCTGATTTCTTATAAAGACATTTATTTTTATTATATGAAGGTGATCAGAAATATTTTACTACTAGTAGTTGTTTTCGTGAAAGCAATCAAAATATTTGTATTGATTATGAGTGTTTTGATATATTAATAAAAGTATAAATTTCATAGAGTGTAAGCTATGTGAAAAATAATCTGCGCTATTTATTTTATATGAAGTTTTTGAATCCGGTGTATAGAATAAACTACAAAATCTTTTTATTTTTTATTTTTTTTAATTTTGGATATAAATGAGCTCCTAATGAATTAGGTAACATCGTGAGTTACGTATGGGTAGCCTTCTCCTTTAAACATGCACCAAATTGATACTTATAGTTTGGTTGACATAAATCAAACTCAAGACTTCTACATCCTATATTTTCCGTGAAAAGTATGATAACCAACATTTTTACAACATGATTGGCAAAATCTTTTATTCTTTAAACGAAAGTTTTTTATGATTGATATTTTAGGAGATAACTAATGAGCACTAAAAAAGAATTAAAATAGTTAAACAAATATAGGCATGCTTTCATATAAATGATGAAAATATGCGGGCTATGTATTACCCGATAGTAAGGGAACTTTATTGAAACTTGTTGGGTTATAGGCAAAGGATTTCGTGTGAGTTATTATATGCAAACATGTCTTGCTGAAGTTGGACGTGTTTGCATTTTTTTTTGGTAGTTATTATGTAATTGTGTACAATGGGTATATAATGGAGATACGGCTGGTTAAGTGTAACTTTTGTGAATAATTTTATAACTTTTTTTTTTTTAAATTTTGTAATTTAGAATTAATATTAGTACTATAGTTAACATGGTACATTATACTTTGTTATGGCTACATATGCTAAACCTCAGATGTGAATTACTTGATTAGCTCGTGGGTTTGACATTGTAGATTTTTAGCAGTAGAAACCGAATAAGTCTCATGAGTGATACTTGTTTAATGTTTATAATATTTAAGTATTTTTCATCTGTCCTGAGACAGGAATGTAATTGCTCATTCTCCCTTAATATGTTTTTGCAAGCCCTTATTGTGTAGTAAAACAAGACTTAATCTATTGTATCTCACTTATAAATTTTATTAAATAAACAAATAATTTATATTTCAATTTTTAATCTCAATATTAATTATATTTTGTAATTTCAACAATTTTAATAAAAATAATATAGTTAATTCACTAAATAATTTATTACAATTGAAATATTTTTTCCTACTCTTGGTATATTACACCAAGCAACTAGAAAATTAGGAAAATAAATAACTAATGAGGGGTATTTTTGCCAAACACTACAGAAATAAAGATTAAAATAATGTAAAACTTAAAAAATTCCTAGTGGTGTATGAGAGCATCTCATACGTGTAGATAAGATTTTTTTCTATTAAATGTTTTTTAATAGTAGAGAAAGAGAAAGTAAAAATTATTGCAGGAGGGAAGGAGAAGAATATATCAAATATTTTGAATTTGTTGTTTCAAGACTAAACCAAAGTATATTCGGCAACAGTTTTTTTAAGTAGCTTTTAATGTAACTTTTAGCTATTTATATAGCGTTTTATTAACTAATAATCACATTAGCTTTCGGTATTTAGCGTTTAATTTTTTATAAACAGTCATTACATTCAGCTATAACCATTATTCAAGTGGTTAAACGCTACTCAAATAACTAAATATGCTGAACTTACCCGAAAGAAAGAAATTTCTCTTTCAGCATGTAAACACGAAAAAGAGAGAAGATAAAAATATGAGAAAATATGTGCAGGAAGATTGATTCACGTTCTTCATCTGCAAAACAATTTTTGAAAGGAGAACACAGAACCTTTGCCTTTTCACATCTAAGTGCAATTTCGTTCATATTTCTGTTTAGCCTTTTCACTCATAAATGTTATGTTGTGTCCGACTTTTATTAAAAAGGAATATCCTCTTACCTACCTACAAAAGTTCTTGTCTGTACTGAAAAATAGGCACCTGTTTCATACACCCATAAACAAACAAACAAAATATATATACTTTGGTTTTGATTATTATCATTTAATTCAATTAATAAAAGATTAATTATCTTTTAAATAATGTTTTGTTATCTCAAATTTATAAGTGATGTAATGAATATTTATATATATTTTCGTTTAACCAAACCATAAAATTTGATGATTTTTTTTCCCCTAACATAGGTGATATTTTCTGGAATTTTTTTTATATAAATGGTATTAATTGTTACAAATAAAATACAAATATATTAACCATACTAATAAATGACAAATTCAATCACAAATCCTCCATCAAGTTGACGGAATTATAATATATATTTATAAGTTGTACTCATTTGAATTGATTGGTTTTTTTCTTTTTGAAAGAATAATTGATTGTATTTTAAAATATAATTAAATAAAATTATTTAAAATATTATAAAATTAAATAATGAGTATCCAATATGAGTGTATACATGTAATACACGAAAAAACCTACTAAAAAAAAAGGTGTCTGAGTCTCAGTAAGAGAATAAGATCAGCATTAAGAGAGACAAGCATTTCCAATTGCCACATACACAATACGATAAAAGAGGAAAAGAATATTTAAGAATGATGTTGGACCACCAATTAATTATATAACCTATGATTTTAATTTTAGATTACTTGGCCGACATTAGACTACACTGTTCAAATATTTATAACATGTTCAATCATTTATTTGTAAAAATTACACAAATAATAAAAGATGTATTTAACGGTGGTCAACTAATGGAGTCAACGATTAACATTTAAAAAAGAAAAAAGAATAAAAAAGGCGTGGGTTAATCATAGTTTTAATGAATATAATCTTCTTGAAATAAGCTTTATTATATTATATTATATTATATTGAATTATTGGAAGTATGACATATTAATATAAAATAATTTGCCAATGTAGATATATTTTACATGTGTTTGTATTTTATTTTTTGACAGTTCAAAATACATGTGAATTGTTGATTTTTTTTTTTTTTAATGGAATCATATTTCAAGTTTGAAAAATTTTTTTACATAAATTTTCAATTACATTGTAAGATCGTTTTCAATAAATAATATGTATTCTTATTTTTTCTTTATAAAAAATTTTTCCGATATACTCTATTTCTATTATTTATTAACATATATTGAAAATTTATATAAAAAAAAATTGTTGAATATGAGATAGTAAAATATTGAACAAGGATTAATTTATGAAATAATTAATATCCAAATACATTTAATTGAAGTTTATAATTCAAACCCCTTTAAAATGTCCTATTTGACTTTTATCACTCAGTGAATATTCTTATTTAAAAAAAAAAAGGCCCTCATCCATTATAATTCCTCTTACATTTATTAAAAATCATATAAGCAAATTGAATAGCTGAAAAAATCCGACCAGCTGTTATTTAAACTTAACATCAGAAAGTTGAGTGATAGATGCAAATAGCTTTCAATTTCAATTTCAATTCTCATTTTGGTTGTCTTCTTTTATTTTAAGGTCAAATGTTCAATCCATAGCTTTTTTTTTTTTTTTTTGACTTAGTTACAAATGGGGGAGGGGGAAGGGGGAAAGGAGCATATGGGATCTGAACCTGAACGCTTTAGTATCAGGTGATAGAGCGTTAACCACTTGGGCCAACTTCATCCCCATGTTCAATCCATAGCTTTATTGACTATCTAAATTATCTATTGAAAATGATGAAAAAAAAAATTAGGGAAAAGGATATAAATAGCCATTTTCAAGATTTCAAAATTCAAAAATAACCCCTCAAATTTTAAGGGAAAAAAATAGTCCTTTTTGAAAAAAATAGGAACAAAAATAGCCCTTCCTAAAAAAAAATAAAAAAATCATAACTTATTCATATTCTATTAATAAAATATTTACAAACTGTTCAAAAATTGTTCATGAACTGTTTATAACATATTCATATTATGTTCATAAAATTTTCACAAATTATTCATACCATATTTATATTCTGTTCATAAAACAAATAAGTTATTTTTTGGCTTAAAAGCAGGCGACTATTTTTTAGCCCAAAAAATCTTGAAGGGATTATATGTGTCTAAATTACTGAAAAATGATTATATGAAGGGTTTTTCCAAAAAATTATTAATTAAGCATGTACATGTATCTGCATCTCTTAGTAGTTTCCATCGCAGAAAGAACTGAGATGGCTGTGTTTTCTGAATTTTAGTAAACGCCTAAATTAGCAAGTTGGAAATTTGTGACCTTATCACAATAACGTCCAAGTTGGATTAGGACCCTTTTCAGATGGCCATTCTAGAAGTGATTTATATGGACTACGTTAAAATATTTTCTAAAACAAGAGAATCTAGAATAAACACAAAGAGCCAATCGTAATTCTTTGTACTCAATTCCATAAAAAATTATGTGAAGTTATATTATAGGCCAAAATAATAATTTTACGCCAATCATTAAATTACATATCCCATTCAGTATATCCCAAGTCCCAACATGGATTAGACTTTAAACGCACCATTCATATAGAGAGCATTAGTGCTGGTGGTGGTAGTGGTGTTCAAATGAAAGCGTTAAATTTTGAAATTCATTAAATTCGTAACGTTAAAAAATTTTTGTTATTCATTAAATCATAAAAGATTTCGTTTAATTTGTTAAATCGTGAAATTTACGTTAGAAGAAAAATTTTCTCCAATTTAACGAATTAAATGTGTAAAAACAAACTAAACCTTAAATTTTAAAGAGATGTAATTGAAAAGGGAGTTGCAGGCCTTTTTTATGCCCTTAAATTTGTTAAACATAGAATTATTATTCTCCTTATTACCTATTGAACAATTTATTATTGTGAAAATTTACATTAAAACTTTTCCGTTTTAACAAATAAACACCCCTAGGCGGAAACATGAAACTTGAACTTGCTATATTATTGTGATTATTCCCTTTTTTTTTTTTTGTCATAAGTCATTGGATTAGATTTAATAACAGTGGGAATCCATATTGGAAATAAATTTGCTAATTGGAGTAAAATTAATATGAAATTATTATTTTAGCATGAGAAATCAATTTAATGAGTCTTATTATTAAATTTCACTTGAATAATAATTTTAAAATCTATGCTTTGTTTCAACGAAAACTGCATTGTTTGAAATTTCATAAATCCCTTAGTATTGCAAATAAATTGTCTTCTTGTATTGTGAGAACAAACTCCAATCACGACTTTTGATATTGGTGATCTAGTATGTAAAATATGGATCAGATGCAAATGAATAAACAATATTATACTTCCCCTAATAGTAGTGTGCTGCTGGTTATCCAAAATGACCACTCAATTTCAAATTGATGCTGTAAGCCTGTAACTATGCAGCCATCTTTATTGATATATAATCCAACGATGTTTACAAATCAGACAGCCAGCTTTATGCAATTACACGGCAATCATTAAAATATACCAACTTATAAAATAACAGGCCAAGAGAAGAGTAGCCTTGTAAAGGTCTAGATGTATAGTTTACTATAATTTTTAATTTAAGTTTGTGACAGGAAATTACGCTTAAAGCTTTGCTGTGGCGTATCCAGCCAAGTGGGGACGTGCAGGCAGCTTCAGATCTTCCCATTCTTCGTCATCCACTTTCGAAAAGT
This sequence comes from Croton laevigatus, assembly GCA_949640765.1. Taxonomy (NCBI): domain Eukaryota; kingdom Viridiplantae; phylum Streptophyta; class Magnoliopsida; order Malpighiales; family Euphorbiaceae; genus Croton; species Croton laevigatus. The sequence goes on along the minus strand of CATIWJ010282464.1, from coordinate 26,749 downwards.
ACTGCTCAACATTACTGTTACTCACAAGCTCCAATTTAGAAGGTTCCCACTGCCAAGGGGTCATGAGTAGCAACACAATTAGTTATATGCAATCTTAATCTCCCGTGAATGATAAATGATATAAGATGCGGAGATGTAGAAAGAGTTTCATTAGCTTTTTTGTCTATTAATTTCAAGCAAAAAGTCATGGTCGGATTTGATGTAGTTTCATTAAAAACAAAAATGAATTAACTTGTAAATTAAAAATATATTTTGAGAAAATTATAACCAAATCAAACACACTCTAAACACGGGAAGTCCGTACCCTAGGGTTCTTATCCTTATCCAACAGTATAGCTCTGCAGCCCTGCATTCGGAAATGAGGTAAGTGAATCCGACAAAGAAAAGAGACAATAAACTTTAGTAGATGATGATTGCTACAGCTAGAAACCTCAAAGAAATCCTTGCTAAGTTTTCCCTGCATGACATGGCAAACCATTCTATACTCACGAACTAGGCATTGACCAATGCCTTGGAGCCTTCCCTCTCTAATCTGGAACCAAAGAAGCAACTTTAAATTTCAGTATCCTGAAGAGCCCACTAAATATATATATATATTCAGAAATGGGAAAAAGAAAAGTTTTTATGGTTTTTTTCATCTTCAAATATCATTTTCAAAACAGTTTCCACCACCTGTTCAGTTTGTGGCACAGGCAATAGGACTTCTCCAAACTGTGCAGTACTAGTGGGGAATTAATCGATACATGCAATTTTGTAACAAAATTTGCTTTGGACCACTAAGTATAAACTTCAAACTAATGTGGGAAAAGTTTATAAACGCATGAGCAGCAAAACTCACTAATGAAAATTAAGGTATAATTTTAACTAAACTTTCCAAATGTAAAATTGTGAAGCTCAAGAACGGGCTAATAACAATTGTGAATATTTCTAAATATCATGGCATAGGATTTCCAATTATTGTTGTTTTTGCTAGCCTTGTTATCTAAAGATTATTGTTGTAGTTTTAGTTAGTTTTGAAAATATTTCTTATTTTGGATTTGGTACTACTTATTCATTTAGATTTCAAATAGAAGGTTGTACTTGATTTATCCAAATTTTGTTAATTTAAAAGTTGATTTGTTATTGTTCATGTCATGGGACATTAAAGTTATGTTACTGTTACAGATTTTGTCTCTTACATTTAAAGAAATAATTAAAACAGAAGTTATCTTCAGTAGAAGACGAACCCAACTGGACCAAACTGAGATTTTCAAAGCAGTCCACAGTTAGGTTCATCAATAAAAAACTTTGCTTTTTCTCTTCCAAAAATAACAAAAAAAAAATTTTTCTTGACGTTCATTTTAACCAAGGTTCTGTATGCACTTTGGTCGTTTGGTTCAATTTGAAAACAAATTGACAGATTGCATAGTCCTAAGAACAATAATCAAATGGAATAACTGCAAATGAAGAAATAACCAAGGGAGGTATGGAAGTTGCACAATATGAGAGAAATGCTTTGAAGGTATGCGAAAACACACTTACTGATCTAAGAGAAATTTTAAGACTTGTTGGAGAAGCCTTCTTCAATGACTGGATTGTGGCAGATATCCATCCATCTGCATTCTTCATGGCCTCGCTCTCCTGTATAACATGGGACAATTTTCCAGTATAAGTATCCTATAACTCCACATAAATCCAAAAAGTGGGAAAGGAAAAAGGCCATCAGCCAATACCATATGAATCATTAATTATTAGAATTAAGAAAATTATAAACAATTTTTCTCCATACAGAATCAATCGACTTACGAGTGCAGATAAAATATCTTCGACTGTTCTCCGAGAGAAACATCTATCAATAATATCCATCCTGAAACAGGTGATCTCAGGAAATCAAGATCTATGAAACACAATGCAGTACTGAAAAATCTTGCATTACAAAGAATAATTATTTCATTCTTGCAAAATAAGGGTTCTCTTTCATGCATGTGAAGTATTTTTCAGTTGAAATTTGGAGCTAGCACATAATGCATAACGATCTTTTGGGATTGAACTTCTCAATAGATTTGAAATTTTGTAATTTTACCCAATTTGCAATTTAATCCAATTGTAAGCTATAGTTATTTCCCTTAGCTAGGAAATTTAACACTACAATAACCAAAATCCCAAAACATAAACCATAAGTACCTGAACCATGATGCTTTGGGGTCGTGGAATGGCCATGGGAAAATAATACACCCACTAATTTTAATCATGGTACACAAAGGGCCTTTTTTTTTTGAATAAATGGTACACATAGGGTTATGCTAATACAGATTGTGGAATGCAAATTATGATAATTGAGGTTGTGAGGTTGTCCCCTCGGGGACATCCGATATAAAGGTTGTGAGGTTTTCTATTGGTTAAATTTTCCACAGATGTGTTTTTCCATGAATTCTCCTAGGATTAATTGGGTTTTATAAATTAAAACAAGCAAGATCTAATTTTCGACATTCCGCACTATTAACAATTAAAGGAAAACAAACAAGTACTGCATTTCAGAATGCAAGAAGTGGATCATAGTACAGCTAGGGGTGTGGGTGGAAGGGTGCAAGGACTTGGATAGGTATGCGGATGATGGCTGATAATCCAAACACATGATCAAAAACCACAATCACAAGCACATGCTCATCCAACAAAAGTAAGAGATCATCGATGCCTTAATTCGAGGGAAAAGAAATGTCCATGGAATTTATAACAGCAAACCATTCAAAGACTTCCTTATGGAGTAGAAAGAACAAGAATAATGAATGTTAAATAAAAAAAAAAAAAACCTGTGATAGGCACTTTGCTCCTTTAAAGATGGTTGTTGAGAGTATCCATCAATGGTGGATGAAAGGATGGCTGGATCACTTGTATCTAATTTGTACAGTGCTTTTTCTAACAAAGACAATTTCTGCCAATCATGTAATGCATATCATAAAGAAAAACAAATAAACAGCATAAGTGCTCCATAACATATTATGAGCATCACAGCAGAGGAGGAATTAAATGTGTTTCACCCCAAGTTTAGTAATCAGAATGGTAGATCATTCAAATGATCGCACAATAAAGAAACATCATAATCAGTCATACTTGAATAGGAATTAGCAATAATCCGTCATACTTAATGGGAATTAGCAAGGTTCTCATAACTCTATAAGAAATCTTCAGCTCATAAGAAAAATGAAGTGAACGTTAGAAAATCTCAGTTATTGATCAATGCTAAGTTCCCAACACGCCATACTGACTATTGAAATGCTAGTATTCTTAAAAAATATAATAAATGAAGTTTTCCCTATGAGAATGTTAATTTCAGTAGAGTTTATGATCGATGAGTTTATTATAAAGATATACCTCTGATGGGACAAAGTGGGTTGCAAGGCCACATGCAATCATTTCAGCTCCATCCAACCTGGCACCGGTAAGTCCAAGATACTCCCCTGCCAAAACAAATGAAGAACCAATTGTCACATATAGAATCTGCAACTTTTCATGAAGCGATAGAATGCATGGGTTCGAGCCAGACATAATGTTCCATCGTATCCATAATATGCAAATAAATCAAAATTGTTTTCATTTAGAAATTGGAAAACCAATTCAGTAGTAGGTACGGTACCAATATAAATTATGAATTCGGTAGTAGGTATGGTACCAATAATAAATTATGTATGCAAATTCAATAGAAAATATGATAGCTTTCATGTTAGCACAAAATTGACAACCACTACATATGTAACTTTAATATTGCTATTCAAGCGCAAAAAGAAACTGAACCCAAGACATGCAAGTAAAATGAAAATGATGAAGCCGTTCCCATTTTCAAGAAATAAAGGTTCATCAATTACATGTTAAAATCAAGCAAGGCATGTAAAAAGAGAACCAAGGATATAAGTTGCATTACCAAAGAATCCAGGAAGTCTTGACAAAAAATAAGAGGCGCCAACATCAGGAAAGAGCCCAAGAGATGTTTCAGGCATTGCAAAGACCTACAAAATGTCTCAAATAAAGAAATAATTTTGAAGTCAAACTTTCAAGACTACAGGAAAATTGCAACACAAATTCAGCTTTGCCAATGCTTTTGCATGTTGATATTGTTGAGTTCCTAAACAGGGAGGCACTTCTTGCATTTTCAAGATTAATAAATGAATGCTAATAAAAAGATTGCAAATTCAGAGACTGACAAAAACTTGAGATCATTAAGATCCAAGTTAGACATTCGCTTCAATCAGAGTAAAGAACAAATTCCCTATTGCTTACACCAAACTAAAGAGTGAGAAGTACCGAATTCTCAGTTGCAACACGGAATCTTCCATGCATTGAAGCACCCGCACCACCTCCCATGACAATTCCATTAAGGATGGACACCTTCAAGAAAGTTCAAGAACAAATTAAAAAATTACTGATATTGCAAATCTAAAATCACATGTTGCATTACCTGAGGTTTAGCATATGTTGCCATAACAAAGTTTAATGTGAATTCCTTCCCAAAAAACTTGGCACCTAATCTCCAATTACCTGACGCAGGCAATGGAAACAGAATTATCAAATTTCATATTTACAATGTTTTTCAACGTCTTGGAAATGAGATTCTCTATGGCTTGGTAAGCAAGCACCTTCATAATGGGATGTCGAAAGATTTTGATAAAAAAGAAAGATAATATTATACACACACAAGAATAGAAGACGAAGAATTTCAATTTCAAATTCTGAACAAGGTGTCGTGATCAGCATTCTGAATCTGAAGGACAGCGAAAGACAGTTGATAAAATGAACAAAGATAAAAGAGTATCCATACCTTCACCAATATCACGAACCACAGCAGAAACGTCACCACCAGCACAGAAAGCTCTTCCATTCCCCTTCACCGAAATTGAACAAAGATTAATATATCTTGCGACTGGTGTAGGCAAATGCAACTTAGCTTTGTAAAAGTTTGAAAGTCTCCATATTCCAAGGAATATGAAACTAGAGCTGATTACATAAGATGAGATTACAGAAATCGAAATCAAAGTCATTAATCCAGACCTTGAGAACAAGGAATTTCACATTAGGGTCCTCCTCATAAGCAAGGAAATGCTCCAATAGCAATGAAATCTATTATAATAATAATAATACATAAATGGAGTTAAAGGATTCATTTTAGCTAATGTATCAGGAAAATCAAAGAAAATTAAAACAGGGCGAATCAAAATTACCATCTGATAGGAAAGGGCATTCAATTGTCTAGTTCTATTCAATATTAAGGTTCTTGAAAATGAATTCTCCTCTACCAGAACCTGTTAGAAATCAATATGCCAGAGCATAACAACACAACGCCAATCAATAATTTAATCTTAACATTAACAATACAATGCTGACACTAGAAATTCCACAAACTTAATGCAGTTTTTTGACTATGGAAATTCCGTATACAAAGACTAATAAAAATATTATCTTTCTAATTTCCCAATCTGAATAAAGAGGTAAATTTTGCGGCATAGTTGTTAGTACTCAAAAATCAAAATTTTAGGGAGGTGCAGACCTGCTCTTGAGCGCCTTTAGTAGAGGATACAGAAGCCATCGATTTTGATTTTGACTCCATACGAGCAACTGAAGAGGATGAATGGAGCTTTGCGGCAAGCCCACAGTTACCGACGGTGGTTAGGGCGAGGCGAATTGGAGAGTTGTAGTTACAGGAGAGAGGTGATGCAGCGAGACAAGAAAGAATGGCAGAGAGGGAAAATAACCGAGGCTGTTCTCATCCAAAATAAGGGTTTCGGTTTGTTGATCGGTTTGAATCTTCCAGACCGGTTCCAATTGAAACCTGAAGATTTCATTTTGGGTTGGTGGTAGGTCCCAAAACAAAGTTCAAACCGTTTTTAAACCCTCGAATTCCGGACGTTAGAAACCAGAACCACCAAGAACAGATTCCGAATCTCAGAAACCAGATCCACCAAGAACAAAATATGAACAATTTGTGAAAATTTTGTGAATAGAATATGAATATGCTATAAACTGGTCATTAATAATTTTCTAAACAGTTTGTGAATATTTTATAAACAAATTACAAACAGTGAGTTTTTTTTTTGCCCCTTTTAAAAGGAATAGTTTTTAGATCTTAAAACTTAAAGAAGTTATTTTTAGATTTTGAAACATCATTTTTAAAAAAAAGCATAAAAAAGGCTAATTATGGGGTAAATTTGTGAAATTAATATTTATGGGTGATGTTCAATTCTTTAAATCACAAAAATCCTCTCTACTCTCTCTAATAATAATACTCTCAATTGTGTTCTTGATTTTTCTTTACTATTTCTCTCTCAAATATTAAATTATTATAATTTTCATGAATTAATCAATTGAAAATTATTAATTCCAATTTATTTTTTTAATCCTCCTAAGTTCCATTTCTTTTTAATCTTCTCAAATTATTCTATTATAATTTTTCCTATTTTTCAAAAACGATGTAACATGTCGGAAATTTTACTTCTTTAAGGAAAGAAAATGGACATACAAGGTTTAATATTCTTTCCTTCAAAAGAAAAAAAAAATTACGTAGGCAGCTTAATTTTTTTTCGATTTTTCTCATGAAAATTTAGTTCAAACCCTTTTTAAAAATATCCATCTTTAAATTTTATATTGTATTTTGAATGTTCAACAATAATTTAAATCTATGTTATAGTCGAAATTAGCAAAATTTTACAAGAAAGATTACTAAATTTTATAGCTTTCTACTATTAGTTTTCTTGATTTAACAAACCTATGTTGTTGCTGAAATATTGGATTTTCACACCAAATGTTTGACAGGATGCCTAATAGTACGTACTCCTCTTCTTTTTTTTCTTTCTGGGTTTTGTTTCAAGTTTGAATTTTCAGTATTTTCAGCTATAGATAGGTTATTTTTTTCATCAATCGGTTAATTTTTTTTATAACCGAAAATTTTTAGTATCAATTAACGATTCACCCAAAAAAAAAAAATTTTAGTTCGATATTTGGAAGTCATATTTTCTTTTTCAGTTAACCAAAAATTACAATTTTAGTTGGATTCAATATTTGTTTAATTGAATACTCATCCCTAAGTGTGTATGGTGTGCATTAAACGGGTTGAGACTCGACTATCACTGTTCTAGTGAATCGATCTGATCGTATTTTTGCCACAAGTTTGGATCAAGTTTGACTCGAATCGAGATGGGTTGAACTTGGTTGGACCTGTTGATAAAAAGGTGGATTTTTAAAACAAACATGTATTTTGGGGTCCGGTTTTGATTACAATTTCAATATATTGGAGAAAAAGAAAATTAATAAAATACGTAATAAATATTTAAAAATTTTCGAAAAAAATAACCATGACACTTTTAAATTTACTTATGGGCTCAAACAAAAACCATACTAAAAACTACTAGTATAATGTTAGACATAAACTAAACACACGCTAAGAGCATCTCCAATACTAATATGAGTTGCACTAATCAACTTACCACATAAGAAAAATAGAAGACTTTTTCTTAAAATGCTCTCCAATGCTAATGTCCATTTTGAATGTAAAGTTTATGTGGACTTTACATTGTCAAGCTCACCTTCTATTTCCAGAAAGGTCTTCTATATAATATTCACATTTAATGATGCATTGTGATTGACTGGATATTAAATTATAATTTTAACAAAGAACAAAAAATAAACAAAAAATAAAATAGAAAGTATTGCATTGGAGATAAAAATTTTAAATTGGATGTTGACACATTGACTTCCATCCACATCTCCTTTAACACCTTTTATTTAGTTAGACACATAAACCAATAGAAGGTGTTGCATTGGAGATGCCATAAATAACTTCACAATATATATAATGTCATGAAAATTGAAAATACAACTAAAGTAACTAATAATTGAACTTTTTGTTTAGAGAAGTTGTGATGATAATGTATTAAACTCAATGAAATCACAAGATAGGTAGTGCTGTAGAGGATGGATAAACCAAACTCTTAAGTCAGCCTTATGAAGAGAACCAACTGCTAAAGAATGTGCAGCTATATGCGCAGACTTGTAGCCAAAACATCAATTTCACCCTCAACTTTGAGTGTTTCACATTTTTACTCTATTTTGAATTTTAAACCATTTTCACCCTTAACTTCTTATCTCTAAACCAATTTCATCCTAATTGAAAAATCTCGTGGTTTAATTGATATATTTTAAAAGTATATAGAACTATTATGAAATTAATTTAAATTTCATATTAAGTTCAATGGGAGTCCAATTTGGGTTGTCGGTTTAGACTCGTTATCTTCATCGCCATGAGAGCAAGCAAGACAAGGTCAAATTTTTGGGTTACATATATTGGTTGTATCCCGTCAGTGAATGGGGCGATTGAGCTTGGTTGAACTAAGTGGATTTTTTAGAGATGCAATTTGATGAATAAGTTTATGGTTTAATTTCAATAGCTCTGAAGAATTCAGTTTCATGGATGAAATTCAATTATGGAATTTTGAAAAAAATAAATAAATAAAAGAATTAACAGAGGTGCCAATTCTTTTTCATTGAATTTTCAATTCACTTATGTATTTCTCCTATTTTTCTTTTCTTTTTCATGTTATACTACAATACATTATGCAGCTGAAATGGGAGAAAAATGCAGAAGAAAATTCACAGGGCTGTTTCAAGCTTAGCTTAAATGTAGGCAATAAATGCTACATTATTATGTACAATTTTGTTTTTCACTTTTCATGTACAGGATTTTCCAGCAGCGGTGGTGTTGATGTCTAGAGGTTGAAGGTGGCGGTGGTGTTTATATCAAGAGGTTAGGGATGATGTCTTGGGCTAATTACAAAATAGTCTTTCAAATTTATGAATTTAATTTATTTAGTCATGAAATTTAAATTAGTTTCATAATAGGTATATATACTTTTAAAATATATCAATTCAGCTACAAATTTTTTCAACCATGGTAAAATTGGTTAAGAAATAAGAAGTGAAGGGTGAAATTGGTTTAAAGTTCAATAAAACACTCAAAGTTGAGGATGAAATTGATGTTTTGGCCCATAGTTGTAAGCAAAGTTACAATGAACATTGTCTAGTTCTAACATCAAAGATTGTAAATCTTGAATTAGGAGATCAAAAGCTGAACTTCCCAAACTAGCTTTGAAATGTTTAGTAAAACTTACTGATAATTAGCTGATAAGTAATTGAAATATTTGTTAAAACTAGTTTAATAATTGTATAAACTGTTAAAATAACAAAATAACATGTGCTCTTTATTATATAAATATGGTCTTTTACATGTTATTTCAATGTTTATTTTGCAGTATATATCATATTAATAATTATTACAATTATATTTCAATAAATTTTAATCTTATTATATATATATATATTAAAAGAATTTTTTATATAAAATATTAAAAAAAATACTATTTGAGACTTTTACTATTCATCATTTTTTTTAAAATAATTTTCTTCCCGTTCTAATGGCTTTTATCAATTAAATATAAAAAGTGGAAAATAAAACAAAATCCTAATTTGAAAAAAAATATCAAAAATCTCACTTATTTAGAAATTGAATTTTATTTTAAAATCTAAATAAATTAAGAAGGAAGATATAATATTTCTAACATGAAAAATATTTTAAAATTATGAATAAAATAAAATAATTCTCCAAAAGTGAGATGTTCCATCTTTGATGTCTTATCACCACTGGAACCTCATATCAAAAAACAAGTTGAGTTCAAAATTACATGAAGGTTGAAGATGAAATTACATGAAGGTTGAAGATGACTTTAGGAAATTACAGTGATGAGAGAGGTGATTAGTTTAGAGATATCAAAAATTAGATAAGGATATTTATTTCTTTTACTTTAATTTATATGTTACGAATTTCAGTTTATAAAAAACAGACTATAATCTAAAATTTAAATTATGAAAAACAATTAAATAGAAAATTTATAATTTAAAAAGTGTTTATAATTTGGTTTGGCTAAGTTAGGAGAAACACAAGAAAATGAAAATAAAGCTAATAATGTCATTTTAGAATGCCACATCAGAATTGTACTTAGTCGTTAGTAGGAGTACAGATACTGAGTGAGTGAGGATAAGGAAAGACAAGTTGTATTATTAATCAATAATGCACGTTTTAATTCTGTTGTGTTTGAATCTTCTTTTTGGATTGAAAGAAAGAAATTAGAAAAGTTACGTTTCTGTAATCTCTTCTTCTTCTTCTTCGATTATTAGATTCATTCACCACACACACAGATTCATAATATTTACATTTATGTCGGCCGAAACTCTCTTTCTTATTTTTCACAAACATCAATCAAATATTTTGTATTTTTATGTCGGCTGATTTAACTTCTCAATGGTATTTTATAATTTCAATTGGTTGTGTTGTCTTCTCATTTCATTTTCAAAGTTTTCATTTTGTCATCTATATTTTTTATGATTAATTGTTTCGTGTTCCTATCCGTGTACTATTATATCTGTCTTTTTTAATTTTTTATAATTTTTTTTACTAATATTAAAAAAAATTAGTTTTCGCCAATACTAAAAAATATTAATAATTTATTATTAACTATTTATAAAATTTATTATAAAAGAAAAGTAAAGAATTGAAAAATATTCATATAAAAAGAAACATAAAGAAATAAAAAATATAGAAGTAGTATTTTATAACTCCATTATTAAGTTTTTTTTTTTTTTAATTTTCCTTACTGAATCTACTTAGATTAATTGATTATAAATACTAACATTAGTTAATCCAACACTAAATAATATATTATACTGTTCTATTCTAAAGTATATTCCTAAAATTTACAGTATCTATTATTTATTGGTTTCCTACCAAAGCAAAAATTGACAATTATCCTTAAAAAGAAAAAAAGAGAGATATTACTTCATGATAAACCAACCAAGTGAGAAAATGATAATTTACTTTTTTTCTTAAAAAAAAAAAAGGTTTTAATCACCGAGTATGTTTATCTAAAAAATTTTAGACCGTATAACAGTTGTGGTTTTTATTATGGACTGTACAATAAAGGACAGCCTGTCCCTTGAAAATATGTACCAAATCGACAATAAAAGGTGGTTTGGAGGATTGATGTAAGATCTCATATCCGATATTGATTGAGATTCGATATGATATATAAGTTAGACCAACTAACTATTTAGTCAACTTGAGTTAACCATTTTAGGTCAATGGATTTGAAAATAAGTAATTGACGAAGATTAATTAGGTGGATTATTTTGCAAGCTTGTGCGGCCAGATTTCGATCTAGTTGCGACCTTTGAGTTGGATCGTGACAATTGAAGTCGAGAACCAACTATACCACATCGAGTTCGCAGAGGCTGAATATGTTAAAACCAATAATAACATGATCATTGGACTATTATTTTAAAGAGAGTGTACAAATAATATTTCTCTTCCTCATATCATTTTCTACTTTAATAATTAGATTATAGTAGTCGTATATTTCCTTTCCTTTATGGTTTAAGATAGGAATGCAGAAAGAAAACACATCATTGCGCACAACACAACTCTTGAAAGAGGTTACTCGCCTACTCCATTAACAATTTAATTTAACAGTTAAGTATTAATTAATTAATTTAATCTCATAGAAGACACCATTGTCCATAAGAACAATTTCATCTCAGATTCGTTAAATAGTCTTCACAATACTTAGTTTTTTTTTTCCCTAAAAAAAAAAAAACTTAACCTATGTAAGTACTCAACTTGAGTAATATAAAAATATTAAGAATTGTAATTTCCTGGCAATGCCCAATTCGTCTAGTAGAATGAAGTCATTATACACGTTTAGAATTTGAATTCTAGCACTGTAAATGGAGAAATTTGGATTAGAAAACTCGCATTCATAATATGCCTCTGCAACATCTGAATCCAAAAAAGTTGGCGACTGTAATTAAATGTTTATATATTGTATGAAGTTGTAAAAAAAATGAAATTGTGACCCCAAATAGAGAGAAAAAAAAAACATGCGTAGATATTTTATGATAAGAAAATATTTTGACTATGTAAAAAAAATGAAAATAAAGAAATGATAGAGGAAGCACATGCAAGTATGCAATTTGAGAGTTAAAAGCCCCCAAAAGAGAAGTGAAAAAGTACTAAAAAAGATTGGTTCCCCTAAATTGTCATATTTGTAAACCAGCAGAAACACATGATAAATGACGCTACCTTTAAAACAAGTGAGCAACCCATGTGGAGTTTGAACTCAAATTAAGCACTTCAAATATCACTAGTCTTTTCCTGCTCATCATGACAATGCAGTGCCTTCCACTCCTGTTCTTATTTGGGCTACACCTAAATCTGCACTTGGAGAACCTGCCCATCAGATTTTTATTAGTGTTAGGTGGTAGTGCAATATATATATATATATATAGGCAAATTATCAAAGTAAAACTTATTTAAAGTATCACAAAAACTCGAACCCCTAACTTTGGATTAGGAAGATGGCGTCGCTCTAACCCTTTTAGTTACAAATTTTTTGCACTATATATCCATAATAGTCCAAACCTGGCTTCAAATTTGATCTCAAAGTATTGAAATTTGATGTATCACACGACACTTAATCCGAATATGTTGTCTTTGTGTTTGAACTCTAAACATAATTGGAACATAGTGCGATGATATTTATCCTAATAGAGTTTGTGAAATTGATATATATATATTAGTTAGTGTATATATTTTTATTTGTTGTGAATTATTTTTGGAGTATTTATATTATTATTATTTTTTGAAATATTATTTTTTTTATATTATGAATCAAGTTTTAAATACTAAAATAAATCCATAAGCAAAAGTCATGTGACAATTTTTCTTTAATTTTTCTTTAATTGTAGGAAGAAACAACTCTTGCAATTGAACTCTTTGAGCTCATAGTTAATATAAAGGGAGGGGCAAGCATCAACCTAATTGATTAGGTTGCTAAGTTTCTCCCAGTACTGCCCGAATTCGACCTCTATTTCCCATTCCCTTAGATTAAAATAGATTTAGGAATATCTCTATTAAAAAAATTAATATACAGGGCGCTCAAAATTAAGCCCTATTTTCTAGTTGAATACTAAAATAGATTCCCCCTCTCTTTTACATCAACAACAGTGCCTAAAATCAAAATTTAGCATGCCAATTCTCTTTACATCACCAGCACATGTCTAAGGTTAGAGTGGTAATATTGAGAAGTAGCCAAAAAAAAAAAAAATTAAGTCTCCAAAAAATTTGTTGAAAAAAAAAAATATGCTTCTCTATAATGAAGGTAATAATAAATACAGGATTATTTAATTTTTAATTATTATAAAGAAAAATAAATAAATATACAATAAAATTAGTAATTTTATTTTGTTAAATTATATGAAAATATTTAATAATGAGGACATGTAATGTTTTTTATATATAATAAGCAATGAATTAGAAAAATAGATAATTGACAGTATAAAATGCATAACATAAATAAAATTACTAGTTAATTGAAAAATTACAAATCCATTAGATTAATTATTAGGAGCTTTGTGAAATCTTCAGATATATACCACTTAATTTGTCAGTAGTTGTAATTTTGTGCATCATAAAGTTGAATATTACAATCATAAGAGATAAGTTCAAGAAAGCTCGGAAAAGTGGGCGGACTAATTGGAAAATCACTTCTCCGGTGGCTAGGACTAGGACTAGGACGTCTGAGCTCGAGACTTATCCCATTCCCTCGAATACGTGTGTAGTGTGTATTTTTTTTTCGTTTGCCAAAGTGTGCATACCTCTGTTGAAAAAAAAAAAAAAATTAAGAAAGTTCGTGGCATAGCTTCTCTCTCATCATCTTCTATGGGATGTTATGTACGCTGATTGCTGTCTTTGAGCTTGCAATATTCCAAAATGCTCACTCTACGTCTTTATGTTATCTTGCTATATATTCTTTTGCAAACAATTTTCCCTTATTGGCGGCTTGTAGCTGAGGGATTATTTTGACAAATGTTATCTTGCTATATGCCATCAATTATATATTCTTTTGGTTCTAGAATAAGTGTATCAGCTCCTATTTCTTTTTATTCCACAATAAGTTTTTCATTATTAAATTAAAACAAAATTAAATAATAATTTTCTTTTTTTTTATGCTCAGCATAATACAAATTAGTTCGTTTACATAATAAATAATAGCATTTAAATTTAAAATCAAGTGTATATTAATTTATTTATCTACTAAATTTATATTTACTATTATAATATTTTTACATAAATATTTATTATTATAAGTATTTTTTTTGTCAAAATTATAAGCAGTTAGTATTATTTTCAGTGTAAATAACTATATGTTTAATCTGTTTAGTATCCATATAACAAGTATTTCATTACAATGTCAATTTGAAGGCTCATTAATCAACTATTACAAATTAAATCCCATAAAAAACACCATAGTGGATCGAACCCCTAACCAAGTTAGGAAGGAGCATTACTTAGCCACTACAGCTAGAAGTCATTTGCTTCCTTGAACTTTATTCTTTGAGCAATATATACAAATTTTGTATACTTTAATACTATTTATTATCTTTATGAGTACAATTTATTTGTGGAGAGGGACTTTCTAACTCTATTTATCATTGTGTTAAATCTATATCTAGTTAAGGAATGATTGATGATTGTCATATTAAGAATGAAGAATTGCCTTTTTTTTTTGGCATTTTCTTCTTTTTTCTAATTTTAAATTATAAATTAATTAATGTATTTAATGAATTAAACCCTTCATTTTCTCTTCTCAAATGAATAATAAATTCCTTATAACATATTAATTTTTATAATTATTGTTTGAAAAGTAAATTAACTAAATTAATAAAAAAAATTTATTTCAATATTTATAACCTTTTTGATAATCCAGATTATACTACCCATTAAATATTTAATTTTCATAATTATCTTATTTCTCATAAATTTTTACAATGATTTATCATTGTAATAAATTTATAAAATTACTTCCTTTAAAAAAAAAATTATAAAATTACTCATAAAAAATTTTCAGTTCTCCACTCTATAACAATATATAAAAATTAAGAAATGACATATGATGTTGCACAATAAAAAGGCCAAGAGCTTACTTGGCATTTTATTACTTTTCTAATTTTAAAATAATTATATTAAATGTGAAAGAATTTCATTTTCTTTCATGTAAGAATTAATAGTTTATATTAAGGGTGATGCTATATGTCTCAATCTGATATGTCTAAAAAAGAAGTAAAAACTTAATTAAAACAAATAATTAATTATATAATATCAAACACTTAATTTCCCAAAATATCCTTAAAGAAGTTGATTTGCAGTAGGAAGTCTTTTCGTCATTTTGTTTTTACTTTTCTGCCTTTGCTTGATTCATCATGATCCAACGTATTTTAGATTCTTAATTACTTCCAACAACACTCCAATAGTTTAGTTTCTTTTATTTTTGTGATGAACGTTAGATATTATCAGCATCATTTATATTATCTTATATAATGGCAATGCAGGATCCAACAGATTTTCCCATAGACATTGCCTCTGCAAGTTTGGTTTTGGCTCTTTCATGGCGGCCTAAAATCAACAGAGTATTCAGCACAGACCATCTGATCTGAGAATCAGCTTTCTTCTGAGTAGATCCTAATCCATTGAGCAGCATATTCTTGTTCGTTGAATGAAACTATACTCGTGTTATAGATCAATGTGCCCATTCAAAACAAGACCCAATTTGATCGGATTTCTCTTCTTCCATATGCCCAGAAAAAGAGAGATTAAAGAAAAAACATACTATTTAACTTTGGGCAATTTTATTGATTTTGAGTTTTGTTTTTGGATGTTGAATCTGGAATGTTGAGTGAATATGAATGATTTTACGGTAAGAATCACAAGAAAATAGCCAGAGCCAAGAAAAACAAAGGAAAGAAAGAAAAAGAAAAGAGGAATGGAGAGACAGGGATAATTTAGTCTTTATATAATAACATTTAATTAATCTATAACTCTTAAATAAAAGCATATTTAGTAAAATTCAAAAATGCCCTCTTGAGACATCTCAAACTGAGACAATTGGTATTATTGATTTTTCAAATATACAATTAAACCCTTTGGTCCGGCAAAGTCAAATGTTAGAAAATTCATTTTTAATAAAAATTATATATATTGAAAAATTATAATAATAAAAACTCAAATGAAGTTCTTAGGTTTTTTTTTTTTTTCAATAAAGATACATTAGCCTTATATTATTGGGGAAAACACAAATATTGATGGGTGATAAGAATTTATTTCTAAATTTAAATTGAATATTGAAAGAAGAAAGATAAATCAAATAATTTGTTTCTAAAATAGTACATCAATCTACATAGTAATATATCTTTAATAATAAAATTAAAATCTTATTTTTATGAAATTCTCGTAAATTAAGGATTTATTCTTTTATTTTGTCATAATAATAATAATCAATTTTTATTTAAAGTAAAAAAAATAAGTCAAATAATTTATTTCTATAATGGTATATCAATTTTCATAATGTCTCTTGGTACAAATATGTTAATTTTAACTTAATAAATTACTTAATTTCAGTATAATTAGTAATAATTACTTAATATAAATTATTTTTATAGAATTTTTATAAATTAAGAACTTAATTTTTTAATTTTGTCATTATAATTTTAAGAAAGTTTTTGGGGTAATGACATATCTTTAATAATTAGATTAAAATCTGATAATTAATTTAGACAACTTTTCTAATAAGAGTTATATTAATTGAAAGTATAATTAAAATAGTTAATTTAATAAATTTTATATTATTTGTCTTTACAATTTTTTTAGTTATAATAATAATAATAATAAATACAAACAAAGAATGTTTATATAATCAACTATTTAGTCTCTCAAATTTACTAAGACAAATTACTTAGCTTTTGAACGTTTACATAATTAGTTATTTAGTCTCTAAAAATTTAAATAATTAATTACTGAGTCCATAAGCCTTTTTATATAGTTTTACAGCAATTCTAATAAGATCGCTAAATATTGTAAAGAAATACTAGTAATATGTAAAGAACTAATTAGTATATTTCTAAAAATATAAAAACTTTTATATATGTTTTTCGGCTTGGAATTATAAATGAGTAATTTCTCTTCTTTTTTTTCCTTTAGTTACAAAATTAATAATTTCTCTTTACAAATGAAGAATTGAAAAAGACATATTCTACTAGCAATGAATAGTCGATCAATACACTTCTAGGAATGAATAATCAACGGTCATATAATAATTATATAAAACTGTCATGTCAATATCCTTTATGGAATTCCTAATTAAAATTTTGAACCCTCAACAACTTGTCATCTTCTTTATTTAACGAATACGTAGGAGCCGAAGTTCACCGGTTTTTGCATAAATTTCAAAACACAAAATTTAATTGTTTATTCAGATAAATCTACAAAATAAATAATCATCAAATTCAACAACCCGTTTTGTGTTCGCCATCAAGCAGAGAAGGCCAAAATCTATTTCAAAATCTAAGCATGTTAGCATCAATTATAATAACATACCATATACCTAAAACATCACCATTTCTTTTTTCTTTTTGTGCTGAAATTTGCTTTTGACGTCGACTTGAGGCACAATTTGTAGAAACATTTCTCTCTATCCGGCAACAGAAGAGTAAAGAGGTAGAGTTTGATTAAGTTCTATTAACAGATTAAATAATTCAAAGCTGGAGTTTAGAGTGAGAGATTAGGGATAAGCATGGTTATTAACAGATTAAATAATATGCATTATTTTCTTCTAGATTGATCACCCACTCACTCATTTTTCTATCATTAGAATAGGGTGACATTATGCCAAAAAAAGAGAACAATACAGATGAACTCAAAAAAAATGCCCAAATCCTTACTTGAATAGAGAATATAATATCTTGAAAATGAAAGTCAAAAGTCAAAATACCTTACCTAAATTTGTTAAAAAATACCTTACCTAATGTAAAAGCCATTAACATTACCTAAATTTTTTACCTTGTTTGTTTCAATCAAATCATTTGGACGGCATCAGGACGAATCCAGGATTGAAATTTAGGAGGGGCTCAAAAATTAAAAGAAAATTGTTCAATTTTTACTCATAAAAATTGTAGTAAAATTGTTCATTATATTCTTAATTTCCAAAATAATAATATTATTGTAATAAAATTTAATATTTGGATTTTTTTTTTCAGAAAAGTAATTCATATATATATATATATATATATATATATATATATATATAGTGGCGTAGCGAACCAGAGATTACAGAGGCTTGAAGGTTGCTTAATTTCTTAAATTCATCCGACGGTAACCGTCACAGTGAAATTAATATTTATATAAAGAAATTGCATACATAGATATTAAAAAAAAAAAATTGGAGTCCTATTTTAGAAAAATATCTTTCCATCTTCACAAACAAAAAGTGAAAAATAGCAACTATTTCATTCTCAAATTAATAAAATAACAACATTAATTGAATTATTTTAAAAAACACTTTTAATAACTTGTTTATTAAAAATATTATTTCTGCCAAAATCCACATGTATGATTTTGGCCAATAAAATCTTATTCACCAAATCTTCATCAAAATATCAAATAATCATTTAAATAATTTAACAGCATAAAATTATTTAAAACACGCATTTTTTAGAGTTAAAGTATCAATAATTAAATCTGATTAAAGTATTAGAGCTTTTTCTCCTTGAGTTTTGGTTCCTCTTCCTTTTTCTCAGACTATACTAACATCGTCCAATTTCAAAATTATAAGATTACTATTCTTTAATTCATATTCTAACTTATTTTTGTTTAACTACTCCCATTTATTTTCTGTTTAAATCTTTGAGTTCTTATCAATAATTATTAAATTAAATTCTTTGTTAATTGTCCTTAATAAAATGTTCAAATATTAAATATTTAGGTCTTTAAATATTTTTATACCAAATTAAACTCATTTAATAAATTTTTACAATATTTTGGACTTAATTGTAGTGTCCTTATAATTTATTTAGATGCTTAAAATATTTAATTATCAAAATAATTTCAATCTAATTAATTAATTAAACTGTTGAACTAAAGTGAAAAAATAAATTAAGTTTAGGGACCCTTTATCTAAAGAAAATGGTGCAAAGGGACCTAATAATGCAAAGAAATCAGAAGTTCAGGGGCAAAAAACGGAATAATGGGAGAGTTTGGGTTAAATTTTTCGTTCAATTTAGTTTAAAATTTACATTTTGGGTATTATTGAAACTGATTTTTTCGAATGGGGTATAATCCAGACAAAATTAAATTTTGGGTATTATTAAGAATTTCGTGAATATTGGAGATATTTTTATATGATTTGCCTATTAAAAAGCATATAGTAGTTAATTTATTTATTACATTATATGTTTTTATTAAATTTGATTTTTTTTTTAATTTTTATTACATACGCTTACTATTTGATTCTCTTTCTGCTTTATATATATTAAGGATTTGTTTTAATTGATACATCAAGTGTTAGATTATTTATTTAAAAATAAACAAAAAATGATCTGATAAAATTTTGAGATGAAAAAAAAAAAAAGAAACCTACTAACACATAAATAGGAAAAAATAAGAGAGGAAAAAGCCCTTGAAAAATGACTGCGTGTAATCAGACCGAAGTCTGACTACACAAGCCTGAAAAATAATATAACTTGAATGCAAAACTGCATAAAAATCACTTAACAAAATTTCTTTTAAAAATTACAAAATGCAAAATCCATCAAACTAAAATTATACAATCTGGAAATCAATTAGAACAGAATTATACCAAGACCAAACTCACTAACTAACATGACTCGAATGTTGGGCCTTACTGCAGCAGAATATCAGAGACCTGCAAAATAACCTATGTGATATAGGCGCTCAGTAAGTCTATGAATGGCAGAGAAATATTCTATAAGCTGTAATATCAGAAATCAAATAAATTAATCCCAAACAATTTCAAACAAGATGGTGTGTTGGGGTCTTCCTACACAAACATCCTCCCTTATCCCTCCACACAAAAATTAGAACAGAATCTCATCTTTATAACGTCCACGGAAATCAGAACAAAATAGGCAATATGCCTCAGAACAGAATAGGCAATATGCCTTAGAACAGAAACTATATAACTGAACAGAAATTCTCTGTCTCCATATGACATACCATCACACATCACAAATAATTTCATATTCAATAAATCAAACAACATATCAAAGCACACGCATTTTTCTGTCTCCTAATCACATGCGGGCTTGAGTACAAAAGGAATATTATATAGCGAAATAGAAATAATACTATATAAGAAGGGCTTATATAATATATATATTACTTGGTTAGCAAATAGTACATCACAAACAAAATAAATACACCCATGAAACTTACCTCGGTTTCCGCTATCAAAAAAACCACCGGGTCGAATCTCAATTGTTGACCATGAAACTCCTAAACAAACAACATACTATTAACAAAATATGACATGGAGACTACCTATTATAAATAATAATGAAGCATGAAATAAATATCAAAAATATATTTCAGAGTGTTCAAATTAATTTCAAAAGCTTAATTAAACTAAATTTCAGATTAATGCTCATTTAAAAGCAAATTTACAAAATTTAAAGTTAAAGCCATCAAAATTTATACAAACAGCCCCCTATTTCAAAAATTCACAGAAATTAATTCTTGAGATTAAAAATTCTAAAATTTTTACTAAACACACTTCAATATCAAAAGATCATTTCTGCAAAATTTTAGACCAATTAGAATCCAATATATTACTGAAATAGACATCACAAAATACTGCTACAGCTTTAGGTAATAAACTGACAGCAGTTCGGAAAATAATTAATTCCATAAATAAATCAAGAACAAAACAATTTTAAAATATTTTTCATATAAACTAGACATCGAGAAGAAATACATATTAAAATTTTAGGTCAATTTAATTTTTCTACAATTTATTAAAAATCATCAAACTCACTGTTTAAAATATTTCTCAAAACAGAATTCGATTTTGTAAGAAAAATAATATTAAAAATTTAATCCAACAGAAAATCCATGAATTCTAAAGAAATAAACAGGAATTAGGTTATTCCAAATCAATTTAACTTGAAACCCAAAGCAAGTTAAAATGCCTAATTTTGAACTTGTATAACCCTAACTCTTTGATTCACAAATTAATTAAGAAAAATCTGAAAATAAAGTAAATCATTTAAATTAAGCATAAAAATACATCAGTTCTAGTATTCCTAACATTATTTGATCAAAATATGCAAGTAAATTGAAGGAAAAGAAAAGCAAATACCTCAAAAGAACACCAAAAATTGAAAGAAAAGTGCTGCAGGAAACAGATTGTAAACTAGCTGTACATGGAAGGTAAATTCATGGCAAGAGCCTAGCTATAAAACAATCCAAGCCAACCCAGAACTCCATCTTCCGCCGTCAATTGTAAGCCCAAACTGCCAACCCTCTTTTCTTCTTTTTGTTTCTCACGCCCCTTTCTCTATTTTTTTTTTTTTTTTTCTCGTTTCATATTAGGCTTAGATTGGATTTATATATTTATAATTTTTCCCTAAAACAATAAATTAAATAATCTAATATTATTTTAATATATCAATCAACTTTTTAAACAAAATACTCTAATAACCATTTCATACTAAATTTTTCCTAACTCCAAATTATATTTTTTATAAATATCCACTAAATAATTTATAGACCGTAAAAATTACTATCAAGTGTCCGAAAACTGAAACTCAGAACCCAAGCAAAGTTATGATCAAAATTCTCCAAATATTACACTAAATATAAATTTAACAATAGTAACCTCATATCACAACTTTAAAATTTTCATGAATACCGAGACATCCGAAAATAAATCAGTAGATTTCGAATCCGACCAATATTAATATTATACTTAATATGTTCGTAATAACATCTAGATTAATATTTAGATACTTGGAACACCAAATTCATTTCTAAAATTTCAAAACTTGCAAAATGACTATTTTGCCAATAACCTCAAACTTTACAAAAACCAAGGGTTTTACAGAAAATTTTGAATAAAATATCCTAATAAGATAATTTGTAAGCTCCCACATTATATATTGATTGAGATTTGATATGATATAATATATAAGTTAGACTATTTAACAACTTAGTCAGCTTGAGTTAACCATTTTAGGCAAATAGATTTGGACTTAAGTAGTTAAAGAAGATAGTTAGGTTGATTATTTTGCAGGTTTGTGCGGTCAGATTCCTGTATAGTTAATCACCGATCACGGTATAACACCCCTTAATTCGACTATTTTCAACCGAATTAAGAGTGTCATAACTGATTATACAACATGGTATACATATCATAATCTACATTTATTTCTAAATATTACAAAATTGAGTATAATTTCATTTTTTTCCTCTTCTACTCTGTCTTGCAGCTCTTTCTAGTTCTTTGATTTCACTTTCACAGTATATGCCCAATCTAAGTTATTCTGTGATCCTGTTACTATTTGGTATTTTCGGCCTCTTTCACTTATTCCCATAACCTATGAGTTAAACATATAACTCGCTAAGCAATTACGCCCAGTAGATACTTTAACTATTGAAAAGAAATAATATTTTAAAATACATGCAATATTTAAAATATAAACGCACTTCAATAAAAAATATGAAAATAACCGAATAAATAATATCCAACCAAATAATTCAGTTTAAATGAAATAACGAATATGTCCAATAAATCATCTTTTATAAAGCATTAATAAACCAAATCAATTGCTTTAAATAAAATCTTAAATAAGCCAAATAAATTAATTTTATTCTGTTTTACTGTCTGGATAGTTCTACTAGGTAATTAGGTGAATGCATGGATAAAGCTACTGTATTTATTCCTAAAGTCTCGGATTTACATTTTTTTACTAGTTTGGAGTCGCAGATTTTTAATCGGAGTTCAAAATTAAATTTAGCACATCGAAACGATATGATATCGGCTCTATCAAAATAGTCCGCCGGAAAAGGAATATTCAGGTTGCCAGACAGAATATTTCGGCCATCGAAATCTGCAAAACGAGTCTGATTTTGACAAAATATACATCAAAGATTCATCTCAATTTAAGGATTCCAAATATGATCTTGTTTCTAACAAAATTCGGACCAATTGACAAGAAAGACCCAAAAATGGCGACCAATCGAAACAATCTCAACATCAATAGAAAGCTTAAGAAGAGAGGATTAAGGATCTACCATCGAAATGAACGGATAACCGCCGGAAGGCATCAGAAATGTCGTTAGAAGTTTCAGCCATTGAACTTGACTTCTGATCCGACTATAGATTGGCAAAAGCCTCGAAATCATTTGACAGCTCTCCTCAAGAGGAATTCGGATCTGTCTTCAGATCTTTCGTCCGACCACCGAAGCTTGCTAGAACTGGCGTTGGAAACTGGTTGCCATTTTAAACGTGAATCCCGCTCCGGCCATAGATCGGCGGCAAGGGTACCACTACGGAAAGCTTGAAGAGAGGGGAGTCCAAATCTGCCCTCAAAATCATCAGCCGACCACCGAAGCTGCCAGAAATGGCGTCAATAGTCCGGCGGTTCTCTCTCTCTGTGTCTTTGGTTCTCTGTTTCTATCCCTCTCTCTTTTTTTTCTAATCGATTGGTTGACAAAAAATGAAGAAGAAGGAGATGGGAAAGAAGGAGAAGATGAAGGCGGTGGCTATGGAGGTGCAGTGGCAGCGATTCTTGCCGCTGCTAGTCGTCGGTCGAAGGAGGTAGAAGATGAAGAAGGAAAATGGTGAAGAAGAAAGAGGAAATTGAGTTTCTACTTTAATTTTTTTTCCCTTTTTTTTAGTACGTTTTCAGGCCATTTTTTTTAAATAGTAATAATAATAATTATTATAATAATACAAATACTAAATGACAAAAATAATAATATTAATTTATTTAAAATATCTTGCAGTGAGAAATACCGAATTACCCTTGACTATTTTCTTAATTTACGTACAAAAATTTAACCGAATTGTTCTTGCAAAATTTACGAAACTCCAATAAAGCGCTACCGAAATTTATTTACCTTATTCCATAATTTTTCATTGGAATGCTAAAATCGCAACTTTCATTAAAATCTACAAACTGCTTCTCCAAAAAGGATTTTCTACGACATTTCCGTATCGGCATTCTCGAGAGAAGAATGATTCGCTTAAACATCTTTCGGAATTTTTCATGAATTGAATTTTATTTTAATTGCATTTGAAGCATCGCGATTTAATACGTCAAATTTCAACTTAACCCAAACATATTTGCAAATTACAATTTAGTCTTTTATATTATTCATAAATTTACAAAATTATTCTTTAGTAAAAATTTTAGAATTTAAGACGTGATACACAGCCCCTAGTTTGGGTCGTGACATAATTATTTAGCAATATTTATAATCAATTGTTATTTTCTTTTAAGAACCAAACACATGAAGTATTTCATTATTTGAAATAAGAGTTCATCGAAATACAAATCGATATATTATTTTTCTATATAAATGAAACTAGACACTTAAACAGAAATTCTAACTGAGAAATTGAATGATCTGGTATAGTTGATAAAGCACATATCTTTTCTGCTTCCATACACTCCATTTAGTGACAATTTTTTTTATTTTTTGCTACCGTTCGACTCCAAATCAATTCTTTGACGAGTCCTACCAAATGAATTTCAAGATCAAGGTCAAATATACTATTTTCCAAGAAACAAATTAATTTCGTAGACAGCACATAAACACTTTTCAAAGAAAGGGAAAATACCTTCACTAAAAGAAGAAAATAAACTCTTCTAAAAAGAGTACAAAACCTCACGATCTAATGAAAAAATTCAAAATTTGAGCCAAAAGAAAATAACTCTAGCAATTTATTAGAAAAAACACAAAGAAAACAGAAAGAAAGAAAGAAGCAAGAAAAAAAAAGGAAAGGATTACACTGACAGTAGCCTTAAAGAAACCATAATCAATTGTTGTATTGATACACGTCAAAAAATAATATTAGTAATAATTTAATCTTTATATTCTTATTAGGTTATATTAAGAATGATTGAAAGTTTATTTGTAATTGTTCCAGTGAAGTTAAGGTAAAAAAATAAATCCAAAATATTTAAACAATTAATCAATGGTACTACTATTAAAAATAATAATTTTTTTTTGTGAAATCAATTTTCCAATGAACCGTGATCTTCAAGGAAATGTAAATATAAGTTTTGTCAGATTTTTTGTCCGAAAGTGCAAATATAAAAATATTTTCTTATACAATTTATTTTAATGAATATAATAATCTCAAAAACTAATGTATTCATATTAAATTAGCCTTATGTAACTTATCAAATAATAACTAAAAATATAATAAATAAAGCTAAAATCTAAATTACTATAATAATTAATAAAAATACAAATAATAAATATATAAAACGAATATAAACAAGGGGAGGGGGAGTTGGCGTGGTGGTAAGGACTACAGCATGGAAGCAGGATGACGCAGGTTCGACGAGGCTCCAGTGCAGCAAAATATATCCCTCCGTTGGGTGTGTGCTTAATACTTATGTTAAAAAAAAAAAAAACACACTTACACAGAATCACATGCATGCTTAGTGTAGCAAAATGTGCTTATGTGCACAATTGTATACAATAAAATAAACAAACTATGGAGAAAACACAACTACGCCAAAGCGGCACAATTGGGCTTCCGTACAAAACCTTGTCAGTAATCATCCATTACCAGTCGTGGAACTACGCTTCACGCACGAGGTAAATCTCTTCAGAAATTATGGTTACCAATTCTCATGTATATGAATTCGAATCAGTCTTCTTTTCTCCTTGTAACTAACCCTTTCATTTATGATCAACGGTTTCTCGAGTCCAATTGAAATTGGATTAAATTGGTTCACTAAATATTTGGAGAAAGGTCCAAATCATACATTCTTTTTAATGATATATTAGCTGCTAGTGTTATATTTCCCCTAAATTAGGGTATTGCCAATGAAAATTAGCCACTAACTTAAGGATGGAATGGAGGACTTATAATTCTTGGAATAATCTCAAATTAACACTTGAATTTGCATGTGACATTTAATTTATCCACTTTTCAACTTTTCATCAATTTACACCGTAAAAGGCCATTAATGAAATAATTGGACAGTTTAAATATGATGCGTCCATTATTGTTGCACATAAATAAGTACTTCAGTAGTTGATAATTTTACAACATAGATAAAAAAAAAAGATTTAAATGTAATTTCTTACATTTGTAATACTTATCCATTCAATCCCATAATTATAATTTTAAGTCTATAACTTTAGATTAATAATGACAATTTTAAAATTTAAAAGCTCCCCTTCAAGATAGGCCAAATTATAGGATGAAAAGGATTCATAATGATCTTACTCATAAATTAGTGAGAGCTGCACTTGATATGGGTTTTGTAAACAATATTAGGACACAAGAATTGCTCCTTTACTATAACTCATAAATTACTACATCCGTATTTTTTATTTCTTTACGTTTCAAAAGTTATGATTAGATTCAAGTTTTGTATTAATAGTTTGATTAGTTGGATTAAATAAATTAAAATATTATTTATATATAATTAAACTACAGTAATCATATTTTATAACTAACCTAAACATATTTTAATCTACTTAATCCAAACCATCAACACCAAACTTAAATCTAATCATACCTTTTGAAATATAAAGAAATGAAAAATACGGAAATAACAATAATCAATGAAGAATATGACCTCCGTT
>CATIWJ010282451.1:0-14372 GCA_949640765.1 Croton laevigatus | reverse complement strand
ATTAAAAAATTGAGAGTAGTTGACAGTCAATTCATCAAAACTAAAAGACAAGTGTGTACGTACACATCAATAAAAAAAATGTGGTTTCACACATCATGAAAAGAATAAAAACCTATTGAAGCTTTGCAACTTGATGTGAGTGAGGCTCTCAATGTCATATAATAAAAACATTTGGAAATTCATCATTTTATCTTAAGATTTAAAAAAAAAAAAAAAGAAAAAGAAAAAACAATTAGTAAACGACCAAGTCAAATTTTCAATTCTAATTCAAAATATTGTATATTTTTGTCAAGGGGAAAAAAATAATAATAAAACAATTGGTTTTGGTTTAGAATGGATCAAAGTTTGTTCTTAAAAAATAGAAAAAAAGAATGGATCAAAGTTAGAAAAATATATTTTAAATTAATTTCATTATTAATAGTTTTGTTTAAATTAATTTAGTAATTTGGTAATTAAGTTTAGTTTTTTTTTTTTAAATAGGATGGTGATATTTTCAGACAAATTATTGTTAATGTTAGAGCAAAAAATTATTAAAAACAAAATTATATTCTCTTTGTTAGTTACCTACACAACTTACAATGAAAAAATTTTTATCCGAAATTAAATGTATACTCTGACATTAACAATATCTGTTCTGAAAGTATTGAAAAATATAATAGAATTATATATTAATCTCTACAATAATTACATATTAAAAAAAAGAAGCAAAAGCTCTAACAATACAGTGAGCTATGTGATTCGTTGAAAGGAATTATATTTATGATTGAATTTCGAGCATCTAAGCAGCTTCCTTATGACTTGCCAAAATGTGCTTTCAAACCTTCAAAAGATTTGACTTTCACAGCATAATAATTAAACTAAAAATTAAAAAAGCATATCATAATCTTTTAATATTCGTCAAAGAAGTGTCAGCAATTTTCTAGTTGCTACTTATTTTATTTTCGCCTACTTAAGTTTAAGTTTAGAAATTAGGAAAATTCGAAGAAAATTCTTTCAGTCGTTCGTACACAATTTACTTGCATTTGAAATAAGAGGGGCACAGTTTCAACTGCTTAAAACGGGTCAAATCTAAAAAATAGGATCCGTTTTTTTAAAACAGAAAAGTTCGGACATGTATTTGCTAATTAGGTTTTTAAGCAAGTTTTAGTAAAAAAAAAAAAGGAAACTTTAAGTATTTATTTATAAACTTAAGATAAAATTAAATTTTAAATTTACATATACCTTATTTAAAAAATTAAAATATTCCTTTATATTCCAATTGTTAATTATATTTTAAATTAATTTAATTATTAATAATTTTATTTAAATTAATTTATACAAAAAAAATGAATTTAGTAATTTTATAATTATGAGTGTCTTCCGCTTTTAGAGATCAACCAAAGGATATTTACTCTACTTGTTAATATGAGAGGTCGTTTAGACTTGAGTATTGTTGGGCCACCGATCTTACCGCTTTAGGCCACCGACCTCGCCGCTCTAGGTTAACGATCACTTATGTGACTCCGTTAAAACTCATTATAAATAGACTATGACCGTAATTTGTCAAACTAAAACGTATTTTAAGCCTTTAGTAATTAAGTTTATTTTTTGTCCAGGAAAATATAATAGAATTATACATTAATCTCTACAATAATTACATATTAAAAAAAAAAAAAAAAAGAAGCAAAAGCTCTAACAATACAGTGAGCTATGTGATTCGTTGAAAGGAATTATAATTTTGATTGATTTTCGAGCATCTAAGCAGCTTCCTTATGACTTCCCAAAATGTGCTTTCAAACCTTCAAAAGATTTGACTGTTACAGCATAATAATTAAACTAAAAATCAACAAAGCATATCATAATCTTTTAGCATTCGTCAAAGTAGTATCAGCAATTTTCTAGTAGCTACTTATTTTATTTTCACCTACTTAAGTTTAACTTTAAAAATTAGGAAAATTAGAAAATTCGATGAAAATTTATTGAGTCGTTCGTACACAATTTACTTGCATTTAAAATGAAAGGGGTGCAGTTTCATCTGTTTAAAATGGGTTAGATTTAAAAAATATGATCCCTTTTTTTTTAATGGAAAAGTTTGGGCTGCGCGTTTACGTGTATTTGCTAATTAGGTTTTTAAGTGTGTTTTAGCAAAAAAAAAAACCTTTAAGTATTTATTTATAAACTTAAGGTAAAATTATATTTTAAATTTAAATATAACTTATTTAAAAAATTTAAATATACCTTTATATTCCAATTTTTTACTAAAATTTGTATCAAATAAAGTGATAGTATTAATTACGTATAATTATTTTTTTAAAATTTTAGCGAGAAAATAAAACTTAAAAAATAAAAGGAATATATTAATTATAGTCTAAGTATAAATGTTGGATCAATAGTTAATATCAGAGACAAAATCAGACCCACTCCACCAAGTTCATTTATTTCCAAGCTCATGCATGCTTGGTCCACCCCTTTTTCATCATAAATAATGTCTTGTCTGCCATTCATTTAATTGGAGTTTTTATTATTGATGCATGTAGGGAAGCCAAAGGACTTATGTTTAATATCTGTGGGCACTCAAATTTTCCCTTATATTTTTATGGGTTTTGATACATGCAGCCCTTAGTCATGCATATAAGCATTTAATACAAGAAAATGTTCTTATTGGAAAAGTTAATTTCTCACTTTTTCAAGGAAAATTTTTAGTTGTTCAAAAAAAATAAGTTAACTTCTTATTTTTCCAATAAAAATTCTTTACATATTAAATGCTTATATGCAGCCCTAATGGCTGCATATATCAAAACCCTATTTTTATTATTTGAAAATAAAATGAATTTTTTTTTTCACCCAATAAAAAAAACGAGAAGTTAATAAGAATTAATCGGAAATTTTTTTCTTTCATCTGACGGATAAAACGAAGAGTTAATAGGTTTTTAAAATTTAGAGACTTTAAAAAAATAAAAATATGTACAAATATTTTACTTGCACAGCTTCATCAATGGGCCTATTTGTTTAATGTCTCTTAATCTCGCCGCTGAATAAAATTGTATAGTTCACAATGCAATTTTGTAATATATTTTTACTTTAAACTACTTGTCAAATTAGAAATAAGTAACTTATTAAAACCATGAAAATCTTAGGAAAAATTTTCAAAATAACCCCTAAAATTGGCTTAAATTTGCAATTATTTCATTTGTAGTTTAGTTTTCTGCTTAATTTGTTCGTAACTTGGTCATTTTTTTATTTTATCAAATAGCTATTTTTAAAAATGGCTAAAGCATGTTTGTATCTTTCAAAATTGCACAAAGTGGGCTATTTAGGGAAAAATGCCAAATTGCGTATACATAGATTATAAAATAATAAAATATAGCATGTGGAATATTTATATATTTAAGAAAATTTAAGGAAGTATTTTTAGCAAATTATATAAAAAAAAGCAAATCATATCTTTTTTTTTCTATTTTGCAAAAATAAACAAACGAAAAATTGAAAAGTAAAAACGAGTATTTTAAAGTTTGGAAGCACTTTCGGTCATTTTATAAGGAAAAAAAAAATCACTGTATAGTAATTATATAAAACCTATATAATAGTTGAGCAAAAACTGTATAATAATTATAAAAAATATAGACAATAGTGATGTAAAAACTGTACAATAAGAGTTATTGTTTATTTGTGGCTTTTTTTGTTAAATAAATTAAATAAGGATCTTTTTTTAAAATAAATTAATCTATATTGCAATTTTTAATGTCTGTTTTTGATATTAAAATAGTTTCCGTCAATGAAACTAAAAAACCCCCCATTAATTTTGGATCCAAATGATATAAAGTCCATTCCAAGCTATTATTGTATTGTGCCTGGCCCATAGTGGCCCAAAAAAATGCAATTCCAACATGAGATTGTCGTTTGTTTAATGTTAGAGGAACAAAACGACATGCATTAAAAGCCAAAACAAAAGAAATGAATTAATGGTATCCGAAAATGCAGCAATATCAATATGGGTGATTCACAAGCAATGAGCAACCCTAAAATACTGCCTTTTCCCAAACCCATTTATTCACACTATCTTGATGATATAAATGGGTTCCGTCAAGAGGGCCACACACATTTCGAGCCCCTTTGTTATATCCCTTTTTTTTAGGGCTCTTGAGTCAAATAGCATATTTGTAAACTAATTATAAGTAAATAGTACATGGTTTGTAAAATGCAGTAAATAGCACATATTTTTGAAAAAATCAATTATACCCTTATAATCTAATTTCATACAACCTCAATATGCTTCTTCTTATTCTTCTTCCAGCTTTCTCTCTCTCTCTCTCTCTTCTTCTTCTTCTTCTTTTTGATTTTTCTTTATTGTACTTATTAGTACATACCATATATATACCACTATATGAGCCCGAAAAGAGAGAAAAAATTTAATGGTTAATAGAGTTTTGAGAAAGAAGAAAAGATGTATTGATATATATGAACCGTATATATTGGTATATGCTTCGTATATATCGATATACGGTATATATGGTACGTATACCGGTATATATGGTACGTATACTAGTATATATGGCTCATAAATAGTATAGTAGTCATGATTTTATAATATTGGTTTACTTGGTTTCTTCTTTTCATCCAACATTATTATGGTATATAATCTTGGTTTATACGCAGAAATTGGATGTGATATAGCGAATTTGTGGTAGATTGTATCTCTACCTTGAATTTATTTGTTTATGCTATTTTCCCCTTCTCATATGAAAAATATTTTCATAAATAGTTATAATACTAAAAATCAAAATTTATAGTGAAAAAAAATGCAACTCTTGAAATTTCACGTAGATTATTTACAAAAGATAAATAATGAAATACTACCTTCGTCTTTCTCAATTTTTTACACCATAAAAACACAAATACCAAGAAATCACCAATAATAAAGAAATAATAATAAACAATTACAAAACTTACTATAAATAGAAATGTAAAAAAAAAAAAATCCAAAAAAGGAAATGTAAACTACTCATAAAGATGGAGGTAGTATTAAATATAAAAATGATATTCTCAAGTTATAATAAGACCAATTTGGAAGTAACTATTTTTCTTAGGTTGTCGCGTAAGCAAAATTTGAAATTTAATTGTGCGTAAAATGTATTCAATATAGATATAGATAAAATTTTGTCAAACATGTAAAATGTGGAGTATACTTAATAAATGAAGCAAAACCTTAATTATTAAAACAAAAGTTACATAATTAATTACAAACAATCATTAAGAAAACAATGTAAAATATATAATCAACAAGTTAGAATTGGATTTCACAAATAAGCATAATTAAGAGTGTTTTTTTTTACTCTAGTTGTATACGTTCAATTAGAGGCAATTACAATTTTCATAATCACCTCTAATTAACATGAATTCTTAATAATACATAATAATAATCATCATAATCATCATTTTCCATAACCCCAAAAGTCCATTTCTCCACGCAAAGAAAGCTGATTAATAGGATGAACAGAACCTGGATTTCCAAGGTCATCAAACCTAACACCACCACCACCTCCTTCTCCGGCCGCTGCAGCTTTCGAAGAACCATCATCATCATCATTTCCAAGATCATGGGAAGTAACAATCCGATCAAGCATAGCCCATTGATCATGATGATTCATTTGCTGCTGCTGTTGATGATGATGATGATGATGGGTTGGGTTCGGGTCACAAGTACCCACTTCAAGACCCACTTCAGGGTACCGAAGACTTTCACTTCCAGCACTCTCGCAATCTCTACCGTTAGACATTAACTGTTTCGCCGCCATTACTGGAGAGTAGTTATTGGGTAGTAAGTTACTATTTTGGGAATGGAAAAGAGAAGAATATTGAGCTGTTGTTGTGGGTATATTGTTAGGGTAATGAAGGGAAAGTTCAGGATGGTGAAGGGTAGTTAGGGTTTGATTATGATGATGATGATGCTGGTGACGTGGAAAATTGAATTGGGAATTGAAATTAGGGTTTGTTCTAAAAGAATTAAGTGTGTTTGATGTGTTGAGTTGTTGATCTGAAGAGTTTATACTTGTTTCTGCTCCTTCATTGTTATTTGTAATCTTGAATAAGTTTTTCTTCTTGAAAACCCTACATACCACCCATCCATCTTCCTGCATATTCATTAAAAAATATATGAAAACTAATCAAACAAATCTTCATTATTATCATAAAAAAATGTTCATAAACATTTGATATTTACATCAGAAAATCAAAAGAGAAATATGTTCGAATTGAGTGACGAATTCATAATTGAAAGGCCGGAGGGATCAAATTATATGAAGGGCATTTCTAGACTTCTCGAACGAGAATTACCCTATTTTGATTTTTTTTGGACTCGCACAATAGATTATCTATACTGAATCCCGAGATCAATTTCAAGGTGGGAGTTCATAGAAATTGACTCTGTATTATAAATTTCATATAATTACAAGTTCAACGGTCTCAATTATTTTATGTTTAATTTACAATACAGAGTCAAATTCTGTGAATTGTGGACCATTGAAATTGATCTCATGACTTATGTATAAACACCTTGCCGTGTCGGGAATCATAACTTATGTATAAATACCTTGCCGTGTCGGGAAAAAAAAATGAAAGTCTTGCGAGACAGTTTCGCTCTGAGAATTTAAGCATTTCCCTTATATGAATATTTTGGAACCATTTGAGTTTTTGAATAACTTAAGGAAAAGTATAACTTACAGGAGAATTAGGAGGAAGATCATCAGCATCTTCAAGGCGATATTCATGCATAATCCAGTCAGTCTTTTGGCCATGAGGAGCTCTTCCTCTATAGAAAACAAGAGTTTTTCTCATACCGATCTTCTTATAGCTATTTCTTATACATTTATCTCTTCCAGTTGCCTTCCAAAATCCTGCATTAGTAGCTCTATTTGTTCTTGATCCTGTTGGATATTTTCGATCCTTGTGACTGAAAAAATACCATTCATTTTGAGGCGCTGACCCAATTCTACATCTCTCTGTTTTGTAATTTTACATACATCCACATGCATAATCAACACATTATTCATTAGTTTGTAACATTTTTGAAAAATCTATATATTTATAATGATTTTGTCATGTTTAACATTTACGAGTCTCTTCTTGGTCAATTAGTATATCATATTTTGGTAGAATTAAAACCTTAAATAAAGAGAAATCGTCTCAAAAAACTTATTAGTATTATTTTTAATATCAAATTAATTATAAACAAAGTAAAACAGAAGCAAAAGATTCATGTACAACCGATGCAATTAATTTTAGATTATGGGGTGATTCACTGTTAATATTATTAGAAGTCATAATAATTACTAGTATATTAGTCAAAGAGTAATATATCAAATGAATTAAAATAAAACTAGGGATTGATGAAAAAAAAAATAATGTTTTTTTCAGAACAAATTTTGTTATTGCCAGAACAATCACTCTTTTGTAAAATAAAACTTACATTATTACCTGCTCTGTCAGTAACAAAATTATCTTTTCAATTTTCACAAAACAAAGTGATTGTAATGTCCTTGAATATGATTGAGGAAATTGGTATTTCCTTATCATAGATGAGATCAATAGTCCCATAATTGAATGAATTACACATAATTTAAGATTGTTTAATTTAGAGAAAAATAGCTTTCCTACTCTATTTTCTTAGGAATTTAAGAATTTTAATTAAGAAAAAACAATTCATCTTAAACTTTTTCTAAAGATGAATCATATTGATTAAGAAACCAAAAAATAAAAATTGAATTTTCATTATTTTCAAGCGATTGATAAAAAATTGAGAGCAATATTTTCCTTAATTATTAGTAGAAAAACCAAATAATCAAAAACTAATTACAAGTTAATTAATCTCTACTAATAACTATAATTAAAACATAATCTATTTACATATAGATATGTAAAAATTATATATATATATATATATATATATATATATATATAGTACCTTGTAAGTCCCAAGGCTCCATCTTATTCAAATCCACTTCTCTAATAACCTCCATATCAAACTTCTGAAACGAAACCTTCTTCTTCAAGTAGTAATGAAGAAGCTCCTCGTCCGTCGGATGAAACCGGAATCCGGGAGGAACACCACCGCTAGATGAAGCCATTACCATCTAATATTAATCAATAATTAACTTATAATTATACTTAGAAAGATATAACTACCATGCAAATGATGAAGAACACTTTACAAAGAATGGTGTATATATGTATATACTGATATAGAAAGCTATAGAAGAGCTTATAATTAATACATATACATAATATTTATAACCTATAGCTACGGTCTAATTATAAATTAAATAGTAAAAATTATTGAAAGTCAAATTAATATTAATATGAATAAACGATCCCGAGAAAGTAATAAAAATTATATATTTTGATTGCTTAGAAAACAAGTAAAAATAGGGTTTTCTTCAAGAAAGTGATAAATTTCGGTTAATTTTGTAGTATTTTATGTATATAATTTGATTGTTTTCGAAGCAAGAATTGGAAAAACAGCTACTGAGGCTTCTTGGGATTTTCGAGCTTGATTGGCATTCATATTCATTTCATTTTATAATAATACTAACGGATAATTATTATTCAATCCTTGTATTTTTATATAATTACATTTTTAGTTCCAATCTTTTTTTCCTATTTTTATATTATTAGTATTTTTAGGTTATTATGTGATGCGGTTGTACATGCGGAATTTGATTTCTTGGAGAAGATAGATTACAAGGTGTCATAATTGCAGTTTCATAATTCTACCAAAATTGGAGGTGTGCGATTTAGACGGTTCATGTGCCTAATTTCATTGAAAACGAGTCAACGATAATGTTGGTCACTTTGGGGCCAAATTCCATTGTTCAGGCCTTTAAAATAGTGATTTTTCTAATTTTTGCTAAAATTTTATTAATATTTCGTTTTTATTTCCCCTTTAACTTCATATTAGGGTTTTGATTTTTGGTATTTATATGTCAGTTTGAGACATTGGAGAGGTAGTTTGTGATGTTTTTAGACAATAATTTTATTTTTTTCCCAAAATTTCATTTTAGATACCTAATTTCTAGTATTCGTTTAGAATTAATAGATTTTAGAGGCTATTTGTTAGAATTAATCTTGATTAATCAATAGTTTCGCTACGGCATTATGTAACTTTATTG
The DNA here is from genome assembly GCA_949640765.1 of Croton laevigatus. Taxonomy (NCBI): domain Eukaryota; kingdom Viridiplantae; phylum Streptophyta; class Magnoliopsida; order Malpighiales; family Euphorbiaceae; genus Croton; species Croton laevigatus. The sequence goes on along the minus strand of CATIWJ010282451.1, from coordinate 5,229 downwards.
TGCCATCAAAATGATGAGAAAAGATAAATATGTACATTTTAATTACCCCGTTAATAAAATAGAGGGACTAATAAATATTAATGGTTCATAAAAAATGTGAACCCTATAAATTATTATAATTTAGTTGCAAAAATATTAAATTTTATATTATATTTTAAAATATTTAATAATTTAGTACTTGGAAGGACCAAATAATTAATTAATGAAAAAAAGATACTAAAAAAAAAATATAATGCCACTAAAATTACATGGATTAAATTGTATAATATGTTAAACTATAAGTACTAAACAATAATTGTCTCTAATAATAATGTAATAACAACAGTAGGAGACGCAGTCGCCATAGCTTGAGCTCTTGCACATGTGGGTATGACCTTAAGAGGTTTCAGATTAATTTGCTTGATTCAATTTTACGTTTTCTTTCTGTTTTTTTGAGTGATATTTATTATAATCTTTAATTAATTAATGTTAATTATCAATTTAATTAATTATTATGATTAGTGGTGATTATTCAAAGATTGAAGACTAATAATATATATTTTTATAATTAACTTGGAAATTTTATATTCTTAATTAACCCCTTGCATTGCTAAATATGCATTTGACTGTTAAATATATGTAGTTTCTTGAAAATCTTCATTAAAAAAAAAAAAAATCTTAAAGATCTGTATATGAGTTGTTAAAAGGTTGAATTCCTGAACTCTTTGCATGTAGACATTAGAATTCTTGACTTATTGCATGTAGCCATTAAATTTCTGAATTTCTGAACCTATGTTATTTGAATAACATTTCGGTCATGTTGTTGTATCGTGTGTTTTATTGTATAATTTTTTTATTAATTTTTACAAAATTGTATTATTTTGGAAATTTGCATATTGTAATGTAAAATTTAGAAAGAGAAATTGGAGTAAATGTCATATTTTCGAAATTGAAATTTAGTAAATGGTATAATCTTTTAAAATATTAAATAAATGTTATATTTTTTTAATTATTAAAGTAAATATTTTCCTGATAATATTTACTTATATATATATATAAACTGACATTTATTAAAAGGTAATAATATTTGCAGAGCAGATATTATTAATGTCAAAGCACATATTTGATTTGGATTTAACTTTAATTTCAAAATTTTTACAAATAAAGTCCTTTTTAGATATTTAAGTTTTATTTGGATTTAACTTTAATTTGAAAATTTTTACAAATAAATTCCATAAGAATTTTCCTTATTTAACTTGGCAATTTGAAATTTTGATAGGAAAACTTGAATTGGTTTTAGCTTTAAAAAGAATAAGATTAAAATGAACTGGTGTAGGATCTTCTTGTTTTGGAAATAGAAATGTTTGCTTTTATTTAATATTTCTTCGAATGCTAATTAAAGCTTATATTTAGGCTTAAAAGCTTTCTTATCATACATTGGTATATTTATCAAATCCATAAACTGATATAATAATGACATCAGCAGCACATACTAGAATGGCAATTAATTAAAATACAAATAAAAAGAATTTATTGTTTATTCAAAAAGATAGGTATCTTTAGTTCGCTGTATTGGATCTAAATTAATCGTTCAATTGTTTGACCATTAAAGGACTGAACTAAAAGAATTTATTGTTTGATTGGACTTAAATTAATCATCCGATCGTTTGATCATTAATGGACTGAACTAGAAGAATTTATTGTTCGATCGCTTGGCCATTAACGAGTAAGAACGTGGAATCACTCATCATTATACTATATGCTAGTAAAAGAAAGCAATTTTAACAAGCGCAAAGCAATAAGTTGTTGATATTTGATTTGCCAAAATGAGCTAACCGGTTCGAGTATGATTGCTATATTTTTCAAACCAAAATTGATTCATTTGACCACCGTTAATCCAATTGGCTTTTGGTTCAGTTTAATTGCTTGGCAATCAGAAAAACTGGTTGAAGTCCCGGTTTCGAATCAGGCCAAACCCTATTTCGGTTCAACTAACTACTTGTGAAAATAGAATTAACCAAGCCAAACCAAACCAAACCATTTCCATTTGGTTGCGCCAGTTGGTTTACAGTTATTTTAAGTTTTTTTCTGCATCACCTACCAAAACCAGGTTTTTGCCTTTTTCCTCTATCCCAAGGGAATTCTCGATTTTCTCTATTCTGTAATGGCAAGCAAAACAAGACATCATCCCTCTAAAATTAAGAAACTATAATGAAGAAGGACAAATACAGATTTGCCTTATTTTATATATATATATACACACACAAAATGTAAAAACACAGCAAAATATGAACTTAGAATCTCGAGTTATAAATCTAGTTTGGATAATTTCACACTTCTGTACTTCATATTTATATAATACAACTGACCAATATATATATTTATATAACACAAGTAACCATTGGCTTCAGGCATTGGTAAGATCCAACATTGGAAGCCAAAGCAGTTGAAGTAGGTAACAATTTACATCAGGGAAGAACATAAATTTACTTGCTTTTTAGCATTATTAAAGGTCTAAACTTAAGAAAATAGTAATTGTACCAAAGAGTAATTCCATTAAGGAAGATGAATTTGGATATTAACAAGTTGATCTTCGCTCGCTTTACTATGTTCTTGAGAACGGGAATGTTGAACCTTGATCCAAGGCAATAGCTTTTCTTTTTTGTTTTGCTTTTGGCTTCGTTTGATCGTCAGCTTTGCATTTTGACTACCCAGCTCCTGCCTGTCTCTCCCACATAATGTCTGCTGAGAACTCTGAGAAAGCAGCGCGTGGATCACCATCAGAAATAGACAAGTAGTATAAAGCAGTTCCATCATCAACTTGCATGCTTCTTCTTAAAGAATCAAGAACTCTTCTCTTGCCTCGAATGGAGGTTGCTCCATTGGATGCATATCTAAGCTTTTTGTCAGGTTCACCTTCTAGATACAAAACGGCCACTTCCCGTTTTGCATAGGTATCCAGCTCAATGTAGCATGTGCCGCTTATGAGAATATCTGGATTGCTTATAGGGATCAATAGTCTCTCCCTTGAATATATTCCGTGGTCACTCATCATGTTGTTTAATCGTTTTATGTCCATAACCTGTTGATAGAAGAAAGTATATCAGAACTCAAGAATTTTAACCGTCTTTGAAAAAAAAAGTAAAATCAGCGAAAAACAGGGTTTTCAGTTGACAAAGAGGTTTCTGGATGGCTATGTGGGAAGAAGAGAACATTGAAATCTAACATTCACTTTCAGCAAACCGAGCTCCTCAATTTTTCCATTTCCAGACCAACATTTAAAGGATCGTAGGAAAACCTTTGAATTACACTCTACAGAAAAACCAGCAAAATACACATGGTGTAAAGTTATATATTTTATAATTATATTTCAGGAAATCAAACAGTCTCAAGATCCACAATGCTGGCTGAAATATACATGTTCCTCAAGCGATGAGTTCAGGATCCAAACCTAAGCAACTATGTAGCCTAATCCTCCTCTCTACACCAACTTACTAGCTGGTAGGTGGTAGCTACATGATCATATGAATCAAGGAAGCACTTCCTATGTTGACTCAGATCTAACAATTAAACGGGTGCATGTCACCTAGGTTCATAACATATTGTTATTTTAGGCACTTCTAGGAGACAAATTCTACTTTACGTACTTCAAGACCGCCCATTGGACATAGTTTTTTCCACTACAAAATGATTCCCAATCATTCATTACATTGCAATGACTAAGCTCCAAAAAATACCTTTCTGTAAAAAACTTGCAGAATTTCCACTAGCAATTCTCATTCTGTTCTTATTTTATCTACCTAAGCAGAACAATCAACACGTTTACGAACTTCCAGTAACTATTTTACCAAACAACGAAAATTGGAAAGAAAAGCATGCAAAAGACTTAGTAAACTCAACTCCATTAACAAGCCAAATGAGGTCATCAATCATTTGTCACTTCTCATACTCGAAAGTAAGCAAATGCATTTGCATTTTAGGAAACAATTTGGTGAACCGTAATGCAAGATAATCATGATTACGTTGCATAATTTTCTTTGTAAATTGTAATTGCAATTACATTGCATTACAGCGTACCAAACATTGCCTTTTGACAGTAAACATTTCTCCTTGTACGTCACCAAAGAGGGGGAAAAATTGGCTATTGCTTTAGAAGAACTTGAGCAAAACTAAGAAACCACAAACAGAAATAAACTAGAAATGAAGCATATCTATAAGCTTTACAAGAAGAAAAGTCAATCCTACTAGCAATTCTATCCATTATTAAGCATCAAAAGTTCCAATCTTTGATCAACCAATTGAAGAACAGTACTTGAAAAATGTAAAAAAAACATACAAATTTTACGACACCTGAACAGAATACTTGACAGCAAGACTAGCAACTGTATCTCCTCTAACAATCTTATGCGAAATTGCAAATTTCCAGATGCCATTATCTCTCCAGAAGGTTCCAGAAACTGGTTTCCCTACCACCTCCTTCAATTTCCATGGTCCCATAAACGCACTACGCACAATCTCTCCATCCGAAGCTACCGAGTTCCAGACCCGGCAAACGCAGCTCGCTCGCGCCAAGTCAGCCACCGGAAGCATCTCGAAGATCAACCGTAGTGTGTCGGGACAGGTAAGGGCCGTGAAATTAGAGTTCATTGGAGAGATAGTGATTGGTGCGTCGGAGGAGATTTGGTACGAAGATTCTGCTTTCGGGTTGAGATGCTGAGTTAGAATCGGAATCGGAATCGGATCGTCTTCTTCGTCGTTGTCGCCACAACAGCCCATTGCTTTAACAGAAAAGAAAAGGAAACAGAGGATTGATATTTAATTAGAGCACTTGTGGTTGAACAGTAGCTATTGGGTGAGCCACACGACTTGTCTTTTGCTGATAGATATGACATGTCGTTTAGTATTAGTTATTTTTCCCAATCTCAATTGGATATAATGAGGCATTTTTTGTTTTTGGGATAAGTTGGAGGAAAAATAAAAGTAGCCTCATTGAAATGTTTAGTTGGAGGGGAAGTTAGAGAGAAAATGAGAGTTAAAGCAGTTTGGAGGTAAAGTTAGAGGGCGCTCCCATGACTTTAATAAGTTAAACTTTATGAGAAGTGTATTTTTATGAAAATGATTTTTGAATCAAATAATACCTTAATAAACTGCACAAAATTATAGGTGTAAGCCTCTCTATTTTTAGAATCCATCAAAGGATGCTTTAGCCTACTTGTCAGAGTATAATAAGGTCACAATGCAGAGGTCTTG
>CATIWJ010282396.1:0-18185 GCA_949640765.1 Croton laevigatus | reverse complement strand
AAAGCCTTGTGGAGAGGCGGGAATTTTCACCATAGAGACGCTTTATATTTTGGTTGCATCTTCAAATATATGGTGGGTTGTGGTAAGTAAAAGGGGAAAAAAAGTGCCGCGAAATGCACCCAAAATTTTGCCCCTGTTTCCTCCCAAAAAATATTTGTTTGCAAAATTTCAAAGTTTGGTGTAAAAACCATGAAATCAAACCTCAAAAACACCAAAGCATCATAGAAAATGAATGGGGAAGAAGGTGAACTCCCAAGTATTGGTCGAAAAAAGGGAACTCATGTGTCATTGACAACCAAAACCCAAGTGCATACATATGTATTCCACAAACTTAAGGAAGGTTTCGCCAAAAACCAAATCATATCTGAAGTTTCGGCCAAGTTCTCCATTTCTAGGGCAACATATTTTAGGATAATGGCAAATGGTAAGAGTTATGACTCAGTATCCAAACCTGAAAAAAGAGAAAGAAAACGGAGACATCTAGATGCAATTGCTTTCAAGGACCTTGATATAGCTAAAAGGCAGACCATCAGATGCATTGCTGATGGTGGTTTCTCAGCTATTTTCGAGGAGGGGGAGTTATTATTCAAAGAGAAGGAGAGAGCGGTTATAGTTGAGAGATTAAATGCTCCCCAGTTTCCAATTTTTCGGCGGAAACCACATTTGGAGGGAATAGGCAATTTTCATTTCCCACTTTTGTCTGCACCATTAATTATTTTCCCAAATTCCTAATTTTTTTCCGTTGTTTTTTTTTTTCCGGCAAATAATATAATTTTGGGTGCATCTTAAAGTCATATGATGCACCATTTTCAAGTTTTTGGAGAAATTAGCCACATATTTGTAAAAAATATGCAGCCATATTATGAACACCATATTTTCCCTTTTTTCCACGCCATTTTCTCTCTCTTGCAGTCTGCTATGACTCGCCTGCAATTGTCAGCCCCATCTCTCTTTCTCTCTCCTATGGGTTCAGTAAATACGCCTGACATTGTATTTAAAAATTGTTTTTTTTCCCCCACTCCACTACAAGACAAAGGGAAAAATCGTCCAAATTCTACCCAAAATATCAAAAGTCTCACTTATTTTGGAACAACAAAAAGCCCTAAAGTCTTATTTTTTTTTTGTACGGAGGTAGTACATTATATTCTCCCCTTTTCAGATTGTTTGATTAAAAACCAAAAGAAATAAAATGAAGTCCTTTTCTTGTGCATGCATTTTTTGTGGAACGAGAAATGAAAATCCAAAATTTATTCAATTCCAATATTTTGAAGAGGTGTGCTTCACCTTTCGAATTTTACATATGTGAGCACAAGGCTGAAATGATTAACTGAATATGAAGCCAAATCTCTAATTAACAGCCAAAGGGAAACACCCGTTAATAGTTATAGAATGATGCACAATAGCTTGGAGGAAAGAAAATTCTAAGTATAGAAATATATATTTTCAATATTTAATAGCTGCAGCATATTTGAATACACAATGAATCAGGGAAAAACAAACAAACTTCTTTGGGACTTACAGAATATGTTTTCTCAATCTCAGATATAAGTGAAGTCCAGTCTTCAAATTCTAATGAGCCGTTAGCAATAACTTCATGATGTAGTTTGTCCTTATCCAAAACAACAGTTTCTGTGTAAAAGAAAGCATCTGATTATTTACCATCCCTAATTGCAATACATTTATCTCATGAAATAAAAGAATGAACACCAACAACAGCATTTCAAACACCTAGAGACCTACTAATCACATTGCTTCGAATAAACGAATATCAGCAATGCACTGGTCATTAAGAAGACAAAATTTTTGCATTTTTAAGGAGAAATACTCAATTCTACTTCAAGAGAATTCGTGAAGAACAGGAAATAATTGATTTGAAGAAAGAAATAAAACTTGACTTAGAAATAGAATGATGCTTACCAGTAGCTTCCCCTTCCATTTCTTTATAATATGCTTCAGAATCCGAAATTTGTTCTCCAGTTATCCAACGATTTCGATCCTTTGAGTTTGTTCTGATTCTTTTTCTTTTACATCTGAAAGGAAGGGAGACCTTTTTGGTCCGCAGGCATTTGAGTAAGTTAACCATACAAAAAGGGCCGGATATGGGCCGAGAACTAGGCCCTTTATAAACTGGAAATATGCAAAAACCTGGGTTTTTTTTTTTTACAAAATGGACGCAAGGCGTAATTTTTTAAAAAAAATTATTAAATTTTAAAATCATTTTCGTCCATTTTATTTAAAAAAAATGGTTACTGTTTGTTACTTGTATAAAATTTGTACAATAGTTGTACAACAACTATACAATAATACAATAATTGTATAATACCTATACAATAAATCTGAACTTTTTTATACTTATACAAAAATAGTACAATAATTATATAAAAAGCATACAATAATTGTACGTGTCTTTTTTTTTTTATTTGTGATTATTTTGATTAAATAAATTAATCAGTGTTCTAAAGGAAATTATTATAAAAAATATAATTTTTTTAATTTTGAAAAATAATATCAAATTAGAGGCAAAAATGAGAAATATATTTTTTATCTAAAGTTTAGATATCTCAAATAAAGTTTAGCTCAATTTACATTTTTGTTCTTAAGATCGTTTGGAAATCGGCCAGAGCAATACATTTTTATTACACTTTTATAAGTTTGGGTATATCTTTTGTTACAAATTAAAATTGAGGTACATTTTTGTTACAATGGTCAAAGTTGAAATATCTCTCATGAAAATAAGCCGTTAAGGGACACATAAACAGTCATGTCTACAAGACATGCAAAAATCATTATACTCTTTCTGTTTTTTTTTTTTTCTTTTTTTGAGGGAAATAAAATTGAGTATACTTAAATCATTATAAACAAGCAATAATGATAATGATAATGATAAAACATTTAATAACCATCTAAAATCTTGGCGGTTTCTGAAAAAAAAATTTCAATTAATCTATAATTAATTTGTAACAGCCACCAAAATCATACTTAGAGCCACTTCATAGTTCATATTCTCCATAACGTAACAGTTAATAATAATATCATCATTAACCATAACCTTCAGCTCCTCTCTATATATAAATCCCATAATCTTATATCTCTAATCACTCACAAAATGGCTCAAAATCTCAAGCTTCTGCTTATCATTTCAATCTTGGCAACTAGCTTAACCTTCTCCGGAGGACGTCCTTTAGCCACAAGAAGCTCATCAACTCTTATGGCTAGACTGAAACTAGATGAAGAATCATCGAATTGCTGGGACTCTTTAATGCAACTCCAAGCTTGCACTGGAGAGATTGTCTTCTTCTTTCTTAATGGTGAAACTTATTTAGGCCATGCTTGTTGCCAGGCTATTCATACCATTAGCCAACTTTGTTGGCCTGATTTGATCGATACTATTGGATTTACTACTGAAGAAGGTGACATTCTTGAAGGGTATTGTGCCAAAGAGGAGGCTGATCATTCTAATAATCCTGACTACTCACCACCTTCACCACCACATAATTAGGTTGCTCCTTATGACTAGATTTTGGTTTTGTAATAAGTTTTGTGGTGGAGACAAACTGGTTCAACGATTTTAGTCTTGGTTAAGTTTAAAAAATGTGTCGCTTTTTTTTTTAAAAGAAAAAAAAATGTTACTTGGTTATGTTTGTTTATATTATTATAATATTATATAATAATTTTTGCTAAAAATAAGAATATTGATAAATTTTCTTGATGGTCTCAATTATTCTACATTTAATTTATAATATAAAATTAAATTCTACAAAATGTATACCACTAAAATTGACACGTTGAAAAATACAAAAACAGCCTTTGCGACACAGCGAGACAAAAGGCCTTAGCCCGTTCTTTTTTATAGAGATATACACAGGCGCCAAATGGGATTTGACACATGAGGGGCTCAAACGCGCAAGATGTTTCCCTTAATACCTTACCAACGGTGCCCAGCCCCCGTCGGGAGAATGATGGATGACCAACTGTGACTATAATAATCAAATTTTAATCTTCTAGATCCATTATATGAAAGCGTGAACCGACGACCGTTCACGTGGCAGCACGCTATCACTCCAAAAATAAAGCCATAATCATTCAATTTTAACACACAAATGAAGAACTTCCACGTGCGCTACCATACGCCACCGTATAAGCCTCATTCCACTCTTTCAGTTATTGTTCTGTTCTGCCGCACGTTATATCTATCACTCGCTCACTCAGCTCTTGCTCTTGCTCTTGCTCTGTTCGGCCGGCGAAAGTGAGATATAGAAACGCCATTTACATACAAACAAAACCAGAAACTTTGAAAATGGCGAGTCTCTACGTTTCATCAGCACTTCCAAATCGTTTAGCTCTCCGCCAAAATATCAACAACACGAAGAGCTATTTCTGTGTAGCACAAAATCCACGTTACCAATGCAAGCTCTCTTGCGCTATACCTCGCCTTTCCAGCTCTTTCTGCTTCAATCCTCTCAGGTTTGCGTCGTTTAAGTTTCGTATCTCTCAATTAGGATATGATTTTTTGATTTCTTACTGGAATTTGGAATTGTTTTTCTGCTAGAATTTCGGTTAAGAGAAATGATATGATGGTGAAAAATGAAGCCAGAAGATTCGGTACGGTTTGCTATGCTGGACCTATCGCTCCTCGTAACCTCGAATGGATCTCTGTCATCTCCTCTACGTGCGACTCTTTATCTACAATCACATCATATGAAAACATTCTCTCTCCTTTTCTTTTTATAATGCTAAATTCATTGAGTAATATGTTCTACTTTTGTAATTAAATTTCATTTTTAGGGTTCTGATGCTTGCCAAGGGCACTGCGATCCATAAGTCTTTCGTTGTACCATTGCTAGCTCTGCAGGCGCCATCAACCGTCATTTCATGGATTAAGTGAGATGTTTTATGTTTCTTACTCTTAATTGTTTTTATTCTATAAAATAATTTAAGAAAATGATAGAAATTTGTTTGCTAATAAATAAATTGTTTGTTTGTGTATTCTCTTTGTGCGTCATTGGTTCATCATCTTACGGGGTTTTATTACCTTTTTTGCAGGGGTGATTATGGTGTTTGGGCTGCTTTCTTGGCTCTTCTTGTCCGTCTCTTTTACTTTATCCCTGGTAAATTTTGTTGCTAAATACTTGGATTGGTTTCTATGTGAGCACAGGCAACAGTTCAGGTCACTGTTAACCAGTATCATTACAGCATGACATTTATGTTTATTGTTTGCAAGAGTTCAATTAAACATATGCTTGGATTCTGCTGATTTTTCTTGTGGTGAGAGGCACTTAAAATAGCAACATTTTGACGATGATCTTGTTATTCCTTATATAGTTTAGCAAAATTGTTGTTGATCATTTTTGCTACAACCAAAGGAGAGAACAATTATAACTTCATGAAAATATAGGGATGGTAGCTCTATTTTGAGATTTCTTTGTACTTTGTAGGTATACTTGCATGTGGGAGTTGGAACCAGTAATTTTAGACACAGCCCTTACCAAACATCTGAATGTTGTGTTTGTTTGTTTTTCTTATGCTTTTCATGGTTAACTATGAGATGAGATCACAAAAGGCCATCAATTCTGATATAAGTATTTATTGTTCTCAGGGGAACTTGAATTGCCTTTTATGGCACTCATATTTGTACTTGTGGCTCCGTATCAAGTAATGAAACTGAGGTTAGCAGACGCATTGGTGAATGTGGGTAAACTTTTTCCTTTTTTTGATTGTCTTACATTTTTCTTCTGTTATTTTTCATTGACAGAGGAACGCAAGAAGGGGCTATCATTGCCTTGGTCATTGCAGGCTATTTGGCTTTCCAGCATTTTTCCCGGATTGGCAACTTGCAGAAAGCATTTGAGCAAGGTTCAGTTGTTGCCACCTTAGCCATCATTTGTGTCACCATCGTCTCATGCTTGTTCTTGATATGAACTTAACATGGACTATTGCTTTCTATTATTAATCATCCGTGTAAATTAGTGGAATGGAGCAACAAATAAGAGATTAAGGGTATAACATGAGTTGTGATCCTTTATTCTCATGTAATAATAGGTCTGATATCTTTTAAAGCAATAAAACGTTCAGAATCTCAACCTGTGTTAAAATTTTGGATAAAAACTCTATCCAGTGTACAGTTGTTTTTGGATTTTATTTGTTTTATTCTTTAGAAGCACAAGCAGATTCCTGTACCTCAATATGTGCTTCTTGTTCTATCTATACATCTGCCTACGTCTATTTTGCTTTATGCTTCATTTAAAACAATTTCTTATAGTGGTGAATGCTTTGTTGGTGTTAAAATTATGAACAGAAATTTCAAGATCGATCTAGTTTCAGTTAAAACTTGTGTTTGCTGAAGTATGCTGGTTAGTTATAGATGTTAAGTTTCTTCTAAGTAGTTATTGTGATTATTCCAAAAGTTTGTTACTTTTGCCTTTTTCATTCATAAATAAATTCATGTGGTAGCTAATACCGAGTACATCTCTCTGCTCTGTATTTGTAGTTCTAAACCATAGGAGCTTTTCTAATACTTTATTATGCTAATACTGAGGAGAAAATAACTATTCTAACTTGCCTAAAAGTACAATAATCTATAATGTTCTAGCTCTTCTTCATATTCTCTGATCTTCTTAAGCAACTAGTATGCATAAATATAATAACGTATAGATTTATAACGAGATTGAGACCTAGAGAAAACATAGAGATTGAGTCTCACTGTCTGTGTTGATGAGGTTTGCGGCTATCAAGGGAAGCACCCTGACATTTAAGAGAACAACGAACTCACTTTCCATGAGCTTAGATATCATTTGCAGCTAGAAGTGATCCGATAATAGCTGTTGTGGAAAAGAGGAGCAGTAAACTGCATGAAACTGAGGTGGCTGAGTTGGGTGAACCTGTCGGTTCTGCTACCCCATAAACTGTTGGTCCACTTGGTGTGGCTGTTATTGGTGGACTCATTATAGTTGGCGTTGTGGTCATTGTTGTTGGTGTTGGTGGTGGGTTGGCTGGTGGAGTAATGCTGTATTATCAGAACTGTGTATCAGTATCTATTGCAGCTATTTCACAGAGTGGAATGCAAGAGATGAATTTGAACATTACCTGGGTGTTGATGTGGATGATGCATAGCGGCAGTTTCCATTACCTGAAAAATTGCAGTATGATTTTCAGAAGCTCTTAAAGGTGAATTGTGTGATTATGTATCAACAAGAGCATTTCTTACTTGGATCAGTGCTAGTAAGTTGTGCTGTTCCACCAAAGACGCAACTGGTAGGAACTGGATTCTTCTGGTAATACTGATTGAAGGCATAAGAAGCATGGTCCTTGAGGCTGTTCGGGTTATAACAGCTTGCACCTGGTTGAATTGCTGAACAGTCTGTGCCGCCATAACCACATGCATAGTCAAGAGCTACCTGTAAAGCAGTTTGTGCAGCAGTTGGACTTGCAATGCACCATTGCCCTCCTGATGTTGTAGGAGACGGATTGGTAGTTGTCCCTCCTGATGTGGGTGGAGTCGGAGTGGTAGTTGTCCCTCCTGATGTGGGTGGAGTCGGAGTGGTAGTTGTTGGGGGTAGTAGGGGTGTTGTTATTCCTGCAGGTGGTGCTGGGGGAGACTCTACAAAAGGACTTGTTCCAATTCCTGTTCCGGGGGTTGTTGGATTGACAACTGGAACATCTCCTGTATCATCATCTAATTGGGAGGAGAACAATGAAGATGAGAAAAGTATCCGGTTTTCTTGCTTCTCTGCTCTTCTGGTTTTCTGGATTGCTTCCAGCGGAGGGGTATCTGCAACATTTGTACCTGAAGAAATCAAGAGGTAAGTTAAAGCTTTCATTTCCTTTTAGTTTGAATGATGAAAGCAACTGACTCTGAACCTTTCATGACAAATTTTTTTTTTATTTATCAGCTCTATTAACTCCTAAAAGCAGAAAACCAGAAATTGAAACGAAAATCACATGATGAAACATAGAATTGAACTACTCATTACTTAAATGTTCTATAACACATGAAAAAAGAAAAGAAATGGAAAGTGAAGTCCAAAATTAAGAAAATTAAACTAGAAAGTGCAGAACTATGATTTAAAAACAAAAACCATTATGTATAATTACTGATTTAGGAATATCATAAACTTGATTATGGTTAATCTTATTTCAAATTTAGTTTCTAACAATAGCTACTTATTTATGTTGATTATCAGATCCCAAGATAAGAAGGTAGACATCATATTTGATGCAAGACGTGAAAAATAGATGAGCAAATCAAAACAACAAACGCTTATTGTCAAGTGCATAAAAAAGATGCAAGTTACCTGAATTGAGTAGAAGATAGAAGAGGAAGATTGAGAAATATCGAAAAATTCTGGAACCCATGTTCCTGAGCTGCTTGTAAAAGGAAGATTTGAAACCTTTTCTTGTGTGTAAAGAACAATGATAGAGAAGCTAAGAGAAGCACCAATGGTGTCAATGCAAAGAAGAGTTTAAATATCATTGTTGTAAATATATATAAATAAAACTTGAAGAATCAAAGCTTCCTTGAATCATAGACAGCCGGAAAGAGAGAAGGGTTTAGAATATCAGAAAACTTGAGAAAGGAGGAATTGGGTAGCTAAATTTTGCAAGCAAGACAAGGTGCAAAGGCCAGGCAAAAAAGAAAGAAAAAGTGCATGAAATGGGAAAAAGGCAAAAGGGGGATGGATATGTTGGAAATTAAAATCTGATGTGAGTTGGATGCTCTATATATTGACAGTTAAAATAACAGAGAGAGAGAGTAATGTTATGGCATTTTCTTTTTCATGGCTTTCTACTGTTTATGGGACTGAATCAAAAGTTAAAGCCATAGGCATTAATAATTGCAATAATCAAATGCTTAATTGATAATTAATCAATTAAGCAAGCTTGCTTTGTTTTATTCTTATTCCAGTGTTAGAATAATTTACAACTTTAACTGGAAGCCGTCTTAAGGATACCTTGTTTATCCCTGTTTTGGCATAAACCTAGTAAAAGATTGTTGGATATTTGAGATCGAATCTACCTTTTTGTTATAGACTAGTGTATTATTTTATACTCGCAGGCATATACCTCAATAACGAACATGGGGTCATTCAATTTTTTCGAAAATATATATATATATATAATTTATTAATTAAATATTGTTAATTTATTTAACTGTTTAGTATACTATGTTTTGTTTCTTTTTTGATTTCTTGTTCATTATGTTTCTTGCTTCTCTATTTTCAAGATTCAATTTTTGGCTTCAAGCAAGATTGTGCTTTGAGGATAATTCATGACATTCTTCAAATTTACAATCGATGGGTCTTGTTTTAATTCTGAAATTTTATGCCATATTTGCTCTGTCTTTGTCTATGATTAAGTTTCTAGCTATTTTGATAAGTTTCAATGCAAATTGCCCTTTATGATTTTTCACCTGAAATCTCTAAAATCTGTTTTGGTGGCTAAGATGGCATTTGCTTAAAGTATTAGTATTGATTTCGAATTCTACCTATTTCCTCATTGACAGGTTAAAGAATGGTTTCATAGCTTACGTGTAGTAGATATTCAAGTGGCAGCTAGGCATCATGAAGAATTCTACCCAATGTCTATATTTATTTATGTGTAATTTTCAGAGTATTTTTGGATATTAATTGTAGTTTGGATGAAAAATTGACAATGAATGTATAGATAAATCTTATTTTATTCTTTTAAATCCAACTTGCTTACCACCTGAGTCGAACACTCATTAATTTAAGTGATATATACAAAAAGGACAAAAAAATAAAAACAAATCGAAAATAATAGCTAAAATGGCGGTTTTTTAATACAAGTATATGAAGGGTATTCAACAGGTTTCAGATTGGTTTTCCAGCGATGTTACTAGCTACAAATCCCAGCAATATTGACTTTCTGGTGACTTTTCCCCGATGAGTGAGCTATGGTTTGCATTTTGTTTCTGACGCGGTTTTAATCTGTTTCCGGGCATCCAACGTTGGCGATGAGGGTACAAGGAGACTTGCCATTGTCTAGGCTGTTGACCAGTATTCTTCATTCGTCGGTCTGTGCAAGATGGCGGGTTGCGCGTGGAAGTCTGCATTTTCTGTTTTTATTTTCATTTTTTTTATTAATACCGAAAAAGTTTTGAAATAAAATGTCAACATAGAGCACTGTAATTTTTTTATTTGTCCAGGTGCGATTTCTAAAATGGTGAAAAATTAATTCGTTAAAACCCCTTAATTTTAAATGAGGCAAGCTCGAGCCTAAGCCTGGATAAAATCCTTATCTAGGCGTGCTCGAGCCTCAAAATTGCTCGGCTCGGCTCGGTTCCACAACCACAACCCTGCATATCTGTTTGTTCGGGCCAAACATTATAAATGTATCTAACTAATTTTACAAAAGCCAGCCCATACAGTCTTTTTGAAGAGATGGCCCATATTAGTACTCTTCTTTCTTCCTCGGACATTGGTTGCTCAATTCGTCGCTACCACTCCAAGTTTTCCTTCAGTTCCAGAAACTAGAGTTGCCTTCAAAAACCTTAATTTATCATTAATCTTTGCATTCGCCCATGAATTCTGGCTCTTTATCCGGGCGATTGGTAAGTGTGTGAACAACTTTTATAATTTTGTAAACTGTTTAACTTGATATGATTTTGTTTTCTGTTTCTAACTCAAATTGATATCCTTACGATGTGAACAATCTTATATTTTTTAAGCCATGTGATTTGCTGATTTGTCTTTTGGGTTTCGTAGAGTTAAACCGCATATGAATGGCTTGGAGAGCAGCTTGGAAAAGGGTAAACTTTGATTTTCTTTTTTCTTTTTGTTTTTTACTGGCAAAGTTTGTGCATTTTGGATTTCTGCTTAGGTTTGAGCATTGGATAAGTTAATAAATTTTTAACTGAAGTAATGGGGAGAACCTGTGATTTGACGGATGCTTATTCCGTAAAAGATATTTGCAAATATAAGATTTTCAATGTCTTTTTTTTTTTTTTTGGAAGAAAAGGAAGCAACTTCTTTATTGCAAATGCAGATTAAGCCGGAACAACTCTATGATGAGCAGTTTCACACGTCAGAAAATAACAAAACTGATTGTGTTCATATTTTGAATTATATGGACAATTAATTATTAGAGAAGTTGTAATAAAGTTTTTTCTTTTCATTACCTATAACAGTGTTTCGGATAGTGCTGATGTTGTTTTTATTAGTATGTTGGCTATTGCGATCTCCTCATTCTCATCTTCATCGTTTGAAGTATACTTGCTGAACATTTAATTCTGTATTAAGTCTAAAGATTTAGTAATAATATGAATATCATACTTTTTTTTCTTGCATGTTCCCCTCTTGCTGAGCCTAGTAAGCGACCCAATCAGTGGCTAACTGGATGTTGATATCTCAGCATAAAGCTGTCTTGGCCATTGTTTCACATCGGGATGCCATTTTTTAAGACCCATTTTTTTATTATATCATGCAGGGTGTTCGTGTTAGTCACAGTAGAGCTTGGAATTCACCATCACTTGAGCATTTAGCGGATTTATCTATTAAAAATAATCTACACATTGCTGTGAAGTCAGTTTCTTCAGCCAAGGGTATAGCTGGTAAGTAAAATGAAGACTTGATGTTTTTCATGCTTTAATTTGACATCTTTATGGTTCTAGATCTTTTGTGCCAACTATGGTATGCTACTTTATGGTTTAATTTGAAAGTCATAGTTAGTTGCAAACTCCAACATGGTTTTAACAGCAGAAGTTCCCAAAATTTTTTCTGCAGAGTTTCCTTTCAGCTCATTTTTACAGGGTCAGCACATCTTCTCTACAAAAGAATCTTTTATAAGGTATATTGATATCTTAACTTATATTGTTATTATTTTTCTATTATGCCTAAGTAAAGCTTGGCTTAGTTATTTCATTTACTCAACTTTTTCCTCCCTAGACAATTACAGTTTGGCATTGCAGTGTATTTTGGTCAACTTATGTTGATTGATACTACTATTTCTTTCTTTGCCCTTAATAGTTTGGCCTTGTTGCAGTGATTTCTCCCCTCTTTTTGGCAGAGTAATTGAATGCTATGTTTGTCATGGCATTATTTTGCAAGATGATTCCTGTATTTAGTTGGATAATATATTATAAGCCTTCCTTGCAACTCCTAGATGGCAACATGCCTTAATTTGACTCGCTCTTAAATAGGCTGCAATTTTAGAAAAATAAATAACCTATAATTTTCACTTTTGAAGTATCTTGTCTTGTAATAAATCTTCATAATTTTTATCGTCTTACATATCAAATTCTAGTGCTTTTAGCTGTTATTTGGTGTTGTAACCATGTTATTAGTTTACTTTTTCGACACTGACGATAGCAGAATAGAAATGCATTTTGTGGATGCTTCATCTGTAAATTAAATTGGAAACTGCCAGAAGTGTTTTATGGTTGATGCTATTCCAGTTGGAACTTAGAGTTTATCAATAAAATGTATTGATTTGGGAACTTGAATTTCTTGGATACTTATCTACTTGAACATGCTATGATGATATTCTGCATATTGTATAGGTGCTTTCATGCGACTCCAGAAATATTGGCTAGAAGAAGAAATAATGACGAGCCAGTTGGTCTGAAGGTCCAATCTAAAGGAAAGTTTAAGAAAAAGGATAAAACCAGGATCCAGCCACCTGTTGAAGCTCCATACGTGCCTCCTAAACTTAAAAGAAATGTCAAGTCTTTGCAAGATAAAACAATCGACATATTTGAAGGTATGGCTATTGTTGAGCTGGCTAAGCGCACCGGTGAGTCTGTTGCCACCCTGCAGAACATTCTTCTTAATGTCGGGGAAAAGGTTGGCTCGGAATTTGATCCCCTCAACATTGATGTTTCAGAGTTGGTAGCCATGGTATTTTCCGTTTCTTATCTGCAATAATTTGTATAATGCTTTAGTTTTTCACAGTTAGAAAGAATATGCAAATATTTCAAAATCTCATTTCAGTTAGAAGTCTGAATAATTTGCCTAAAAAAGCAAATATAATTTGTATAAGATGCCAAAGGAAGTGTATTTTGTGTGGTTGTCGATTACTACATATCACTGTTAGACAATCACTGACAGGCAGCTGGGGACTATTTGTTGAATAAAACTCGAAGCATGAGCCATGCAAATAATAAAATTTGTTTGCCTTTAGATGCCAACCGTGAAAATCCATCCATTACTATGATTCTCTAGCTGGGTTTTAAGCACCCTGCGTCCTTTTTTTCCTACCTCTTTCCTGGAATCAGATTTTTGGTTGACTTTTTCTTTTGGATGCTTTGCCTAAAACTGGCTATCTTTTTATTAATTACGCAGGAAGTTGGGGTTAATGTGAAGAGACAACATGCTAATGAAGGTAGAGAAATTCTTCCCCGCCCTCCTGTTGTGACAGTCATGGGTCATGTTGATCACGGTAAAACTTCACTTTTAGATGCTTTGCGTCAAACATCAGTCGCAGCCAAGGAAGCTGGTGGTATAACTCAGCATCTGGGTGCTTTTGTTGTGAGCATGCCATCTGGTTCATCAATCACATTCCTTGATACTCCTGGTCATGCTGCATTTAGTGCAATGCGAGCAAGAGGTGCAGCAGTGACAGATTTAGTTGTCCTTGTTGTAGCTGCTGACGATGGGGTTATGCCTCAAACTCTTGAAGCTATATCCCATGCACAAGCTGCTAATGTGCCAATTGTAGTTGCAATTAATAAATGCGACAAACCAGCAGCCAATCCGGAGAGAGTTAAAATCCAGCTTGCATCAGAGGGCTTACAGCTGGAGGAGATGGGTGGGGACATTCAGGTTGTTGAAGTTTCTGCTATTACAAAAACTGGATTGGATGACTTGGAGGAGGCTTTACTTCTTCAGGCTGAGATTATGGATCTAAAGGCACGGGTTGATGGCCCTGCTCAAGCTTATGTGGTAGAGGCAAGACTTGATAAAGGACGTGGTCCATTAGCTACTGCAATAGTGAAGGCTGGGACTTTGGTTTCTGGAAATTATGTGGTTGTGGGTTCAGAGTGGGGTAGAATAAGGGCAATTAGGGATACGATGGGGAAGCTGACTGATCAGGCTAGACCTGCTATGCCAGTTGAGATTGAAGGGCTTAAGGGGCTTCCTATGGCTGGTGATGATATCGTGGTTGTAGAATCTGAGGATAGAGCTCGGATGCTTAGTGCAGGTAGGAAAAAGAAGTTTGAGAAAGATAGGCTTAGGCAGATGATGGATGGAAGGACAGAAAACACAGAAGAACCATCAGATGACATGCCTGTGCCACAGAGGGTTGAAATGCCAATAATTGTAAAAGCTGATGTGCAAGGAACTGGCCAAGCCGTCACAGATGCACTGAAGACATTGAACAGTCCCCAGGTATGCCAAATGAAGAGTCATGTGCATATGTTAATGTTTATTCTCATTGCTATTTCTCTTTAAAAAAAAAAATATCATTGCTATTGCTTTCTTATGCGTGATGACCCAACCCCTTGCATAAACTGTAATGTTAATGCATCCTTTCCTTACTATTTCGAAGTGATTATCATCTGACACCTCTTCCTTTTTGTTTTAAACTTTAAACTTGTGAAGCTCTTCGAAATGCATGCTAATCCTAGTTTAAAAGATGCTGCATCCTGCTTGTGTGAAGAATTCCCTTTGTTCCTAAAACTGTCATTTTCTATTCTGTTGATCATTGCATATCATCTTTTTAGTTTGCTCTCAATTTATGTTTTGACATTCTCAGTGTGTTTTTAAATTCTGCTGCCAGGTATTTGTTAATATAGTGCACATGGGTGTAGGGCCTATTTCCCAGTTTGATGTGGACTTGGCGCAAGCCTCTGGCGCATGTATAGTTGGATTCAACATAAAGAATCTATCTGCTGCTATCAATTTGGCTGCAACGCAAGCTAAGATAAAGGTACTGATATGTTCCTAACTGTAATAATTGTTGCACACTTTCTTCTTTGTTATTTTAAATACCCAACGAATGTAAAAAAAAAAAATTTCCAGCTTTTCCTGGACGTTTGCAGTTGATAAAACTTGATTTGTATTGAGAAATACTCAAGGAAAGAAATTGAAAAATTCATCGGTAACATTTCTTTTGGTGGCTTTAGATATTGCAACACCGTGTAATCTATCACCTCTTGGAGGAAGTGGGCAAGTTAATAGTGGAGAAAGCCCCTGGAACTTCTGAGATCCAAGTAGCTGGGCAGGCAGAGATACTCAATATCTTTGAGCTTAAGGGGAGAAGCAAGTCCGTCGGGGATGATGTGAAGATTGCAGGCTGCAGAGTTATAGATGGGCATATTTCTAAATCAGCTATGTTCAGGCTTTTAAGGAGCGGAGAACTGATGTTTGAAGGATCCTGCACGTCTCTAAAAAGGGAGAAGCAGGATGTGGAGAGAGTAGGGAAGGGAAATGAATGTGGACTTGTGATCGGTAATTGGGATGATTTCCAGATTGGAGATGTCATCCAGTGCTTAGAGCAAGTGATTAGGAAGCCCAAGTTTATTTCATCCGAAAGTGGTGCTGTTAGGATTGAATGCTGAGAGTTCTTTTACGAGCAAATACCAAATTTTTTCTTTCTGATTTTGTCCTTTTCATATACAATGGTGCGTTGAATCCTGCATTTTGGCAAAGCAAGGTAAAACGAATCCTTTCCTGATGGGCAGGGATGTATACAGTTTTGTTGAGCATAGGCACTTACTAATTATTGAACCCAGAAAAGGGGCAATATATTTAGTTAACTAGTTGATTCCAGCTCTTAGTTTCAAAAAATACAGTTGGATTCCTTTTTATTTTTACATCAATTGTACAAGTTAATAATGCTTTTATGGGATATAGCAATATGTGTTACCAGAGCTGATTATTGAGCTTCATCGGAGCATGATTTGCAGAAGGTGGGTTCAGTTGAGGTGCAAATTAAAAATTCTGGGAGTCTATCTTAGCAGAAATTGTAATGCATTTTTATGTGCTATTTTCTCGAGAAATTTTGTAGCTTTCCTTAATCATTTCCACGCTTGCAGTAGGCAATTTGGGAAATTTGTTTGGAATAATGTATGAAGAGAATAGTTAATCGTATGTCAATGCAAAGAGTGAATTTTTATAGTTACAATTACGTGTAGATTCATTCTTAATCATAGTGCATGTGACTGGTGTTTTTTTAGCACCTTGGCATGTGATTCTCTTATCAACTGCTGCAAATCTTTGCACGTGTTTTTGTTATAAAATTTGAAACTTGTGTCGAGGTGCATGATTCGAACATTCACAAGATCAGCACTTATAAGAAGCTTCTCTTATTCGAAGGATTTCTCTCGCCGTACGTAAAGCATTTTGTTTGTTTGATCATTAAAAGGAACAGGCCATAATAAGGTTACACCGGACATGGAGATTAGATGCTAAATTAAATCTTTTTCAGTTCATTTTTAATTGTCAGATTCACTTTCATTTTTGAAGCGAAAATAAGCAACAGATGACGAAGAATTCTACCATTTGTTGCCAAAAACCATCTTTACCAGCAGGAGATTTTGCAGTAGCAGATAACCTTTCAAGAGTGAAAATTCCTTATTGTAAGAAATGAAAATGTCCTTTGTTCTTTCAAAAAAGAGAAGATACAGCAGCTTCAGCTCATCAATTGAACTACTCCAACTTACCTTCTCCAATAATTCAGTTCACATTTTCAATTATGCACAGAAAAAAAAAAAAAAGCTCTCCCCAACCAATAGCTTCTTCGGGAAGCAAGTGATCCATCAAAAAATATGCAGGAGTAGATCCCTTTGGTTGATGACAGAGTGTTTTCTGTTAATATGTACCTAGTTTGCTTGCAGGATGGGTGGCCTTATGACCCAGTGAACCAGAGTTTTATCCTTGTCGATTCATATTGCACTGTGACAAATGTCGAGTAACATCGCTCCAAGCTGTATACAAACTCTTTTTTAGATTGTAATAGAAGGAAGGATGAAGAATATGAGGATAAGTTCTAACCTGGAAAATTTCGAAAGTCTGGCTCTATTCCGTTGCCATTTATGTCCATATGATTTGGTGTTACATATTTCCCAACAGTCACAACCACTCCAGACCCATCGTGAAGCTCAAAAACTGATTGAATCAAGCCCTGAAAAAAAAAAAAAGCTATTATTGTTGATGCCGATAATAACCTATGAGAACCTCAAGGTCCAATTTCTGAATCAATACATTAACTCTTTTTTTTCACTATCCATGAAGATTTGCACTAATATGGAAATTAAATTCAGTAGATGAGGTTCTGGACGTGCGTTATCATATGCCTTAAGAACAAAGAAGGTTTATGAAGACCATAAGTTGCATGAATCATTAACAATTTAAACTAACCTTGCCAAAAGTTCTTTCTCCTACAAGAACTGCTCTACAGTTATCATGAAGTGCAGATGCAACCTGAAATAAGTGCCCCGGCGACGTTACTCAACCGCAGAAACCCAAGAATTGCATTTAATTTGGTCAATGAAATCACTTACAATTTCACTCGCACTAGCGGTTTTGCTGTTCACCAAAACCTACACAACAAGCATGAGTGATGGTCAAAATCAACCTTACATGATCCATTTGAACCAATAACAATCATACTCAAACTCTCAGCTATGATATATGCCACATACAATACATCAAATGCACAACATCTAAAACAGAATGCATTGTATAATAACCAAGAGTGAAGCTCCATTTTGGAGCATCAAACAAGAATGACAGCATTTTGCGAAGTCCCAATCTCAAACTTGAGTTCATAATTGAATTAACCATACATTTGTAACCGCACAAAGGAAAGATTTATTGATTTTGAAAGGTGACAACTAAGAAGCCTGATTTGATTTATCAATAAAACTGATAGAATTTTTGTTGCCTACATCGGGGACACAAGAACTTACAATAACAGGAACTGTAACCAATGGAGCAGTATCAGCAACTACAGTGTTTTGGTACTGAGAATCTCTACCAACAGTAGAAGTCACCTGTTCAAAAACATCATAGGATAAAACTCAAATGAATATATGCACTCCTAAGGAATGAAATTTCAGAATTTAATGCCAGAACATTACTGCCAGTTTAGACTTCATGACCAATATTATCCTCAAAAAATATTTCATGATCCTATGCCTTCACAATTGCATTATCCGATGCTTTTCAATACTAAAAGGCAGATATCAACTCTTTAATTACATAAAGAAAAAAAAAAGAGGCACTGTT
>CATIWJ010282361.1:0-10762 GCA_949640765.1 Croton laevigatus | reverse complement strand
ATTATTCAATTACAAAATTAATTTATAATTCTATTAATGTAATTTTTTAATAATAAAATTTAAAAACTTTTAAATTATTCTATAGATATATACATATATAGTCCTTTTTTTAATTTTAATAAAATAAATTCTGAAAAATTTAAATTTAAATTTCAATATCTCTAAATTTTAATTTTTAATTTGAAAAAACAAAATCATTAACACTATTATTATTATATAATCATAACACAATCTTATAACACAATCATTAAAAAATTGGTGTTTGATTTTCCCACACCATTGCGCCACTTGGAGTGGAGCAATGACTCATTGTGCTAATTCAAGCGGCGCAATGCTATCCACATAAACAAAAAACACATTAAAAAGGGAAATTGTTTTAAAAGCACACCAAAATGGGAATTTTCTGGTTTTCCATACCAAATTGGGAAATATTATTCCCAAATACACCAAATAGGTAAATAACCCGAAGACCAAACATCAGAAGTTGCACCATCATAACCTGTGTCTTTGAGAACCTGTAAAGGATAATATAATATGAGATATGATACATTTGCAGCAGAATTAGAGAATAAAATCTATCAATTTTTAAGTACAAATTGTTGATTAAAATAAATGATCATTCGACACTAATAAATTAACAGTAATTAATTATATAATCTACTACTAGTATTAAATTCCGTAATTTAAAAAGTCGTGATTTGATTATATGTAGACAAAACTTGTTCAACCCTCTTGTGCCGAAGGTCTTGCTCTCTGTCAAGGATTTTAATGGCAACGCAATCATCGATTTTGATATTTTTAGCGAACTTCACTTTGGCAAAGGTGCCTTCACCTAAGGTCATTCCCAACTCATACTTCCCAACTTGCAGCAGGTAACTTCATGCTCATTCTCTCTCTGCGTCAGATAAAAAAAAAATCAAAACAATGATCAACAAAAAATATATGGCTACGAAATATTAGTGCTGAGTAATGCCCCTATAACCTACCGGCAAACACAAACTTCAAGTTTTATTAAGAGTTGCAGAGGAGAGGAGATAGAGCGAAAGAAGGAAGCGGTAGAGAAAAGATTTGAGGATGAAGAAGAGAAGAAGAAAGACTGTGGGGTCCACAGGATGATGAAGTGGGCCAAAGTACCGCTATGAATTAGAAACAGAATAACAAAACACACGTGTCTTTAACAATAAAAAGAAAACAAAAAACAGTACCGTTTTTACAATTAAAATTTGTAAATGCCGAAACTCAATTTAAAATCATTTTTAATTTTTTTTTTTAAAATAGAAAAAAAAGTGGAGCCGTATTTCTATATAACCTTAATATCAACCCCTAGTGCTTGGGCCATAAAATCTACACCTCCCTTGAGCGACATATCCCTCAAGTACTTGGGTCATAATATCAATGCCTTCCTTGAGCGACCAGTTCCTCAAATGCTTGGGCCATAATATCAACATCTCACATAAGAGACTTACTCCTCAAGTGCTTAGGCTACTCATATAGCGTATAAACTAGTAAATATACCTCTTTGCTTTACACCTAAGTCAACATGCTCATTATGGTGCTTACAGCTTGGGACTTAATAGTGAAAGGTCGCCAAATCCAAGGGGCAACTTATTCAAGTTAATGATGGCCAAGACATGGAATGACCTGGCACTTAGGGGGATATTATGTATTATTATAATTAACTCTATTGGCCAAGTGTCAAATAGAGGTTGCTATAAAAGAAAATTTCAACATGCCCCCTCCTTAATAATGCCCCTCTATTGAAGAAGTTGCAAGTATCATGTCTTAGGAGAGGTTGTTAGTACCTCTCCAATAACCCATTGACAGAGTTTAATAACAGAGAGGTCGTATTGTGTGTTGGGAGCGATCTATTCTACTTATTGATGACTAAGACATGGAATAACTTGGTACTTGGGGGAGACATCGATAGGACACATTCCCAAAAGGTGACCTACCAAGAGATACTAAGAAAAGTGTTGTCTAGGGGTAGCCTTTGAGGGGAGGTAGTATGGCTGAACCTAGCTAAGTCTTTGCCCAAGCTCACTAACAGGTCACCTGTGCCCAAGGCTTGGAGAGATGTTACTCTCTTTAGTAGTAGTCGCATAATCAAGTTGAAGTCGCCCCTAGGTTACTTCTAAGTTCCTCTATATTTGAGACCTTTCAAAGGATGTGGTCGTCCATACTTAGACTAGGGGGAGGTCACTCTTACCTAGGTAAAGGAAGGGTCGTCCACTTGACCTCGACCTTCCTTCCAGGATAAGCTGCTGGACCCCCAAGAATTCAGGGGCCTTTTAAGCTCCGAGATTCAAGAGGCCCTTTAAGTCTTATTGGAAGCAAGGTTATCGAGACCTCACCACCTTAGACTCCTTTTGTAAAGCCATCATCTGGCACCTTTCAGGCCTAATCACTCTCTACACTTTCATTAATCCAATGTATAGTCTCAAAATTAAAAGTATTAAATAGAATTGATAAATATTATAAATATACAAAATTATATTTAAATATTTTTATATACATTACCCTTTAAAAAAATATCTTTATACACATTATCAATATATAAGTCAATGAAGCACTTATTGTATACAATAATACTGTACATATCTCGTTTACACTATTAAATAACTTAATTGATTTCGATTTGTTCAAATTTAAAATGTAAATTGAAAAAAAAAACCGAAAAATGCGCAATTAGAACATCAGGTACAACAATAATATAATAATAAATAATTTTAAACATTACTAGCTGTCCAATATTTAATTATTTATAATTTTTTTAAACTGAGATATAATTATTTATAATTCACATAGTCGTGTTCTCCATCTACATATAAATTTAAAATTGTACTAGTAGAAGCTATTTATGCTCAGTTTCGTTAAAAAAAAAAAGAAGAAAAGGGTGAAATGGCAAAAGATTTAATGGTCAAATTAGTCCCTTAACTTAGCAAAATTGTTCAGAGAAAGTCAAAATCAATTTTGTTGGCAAATGAGACCTTAAACTTGTCAGCTATTACCAATTTGGTCTCTTGTACTAATTTCAAAAGGAAAAAATATTGTTAAAAGACATAAATTATCATATAAAAAGTTCAATAATTATTTGAAATAAAAAATAAAATATTTCTAAAAATGAAATTATTTAATAAAAAGTCATATTATACTATTTTTTTAATTATAAATTGATGGTCTATTAAGTCAAACTGAACAAGCCATCCACACACATAATACAAGCCTTGATAAAGTAATACATAATTTTAGCTCTCAAGAGCAAATTAAGAAGGGGAACGAAAATTAAAGCAAGTAACACAGCTAGTGCTTACAAAATAAAAACTGGTACGCAAGAGATTAAACATTAGGATTTGCCAAGACGTAGGCTTCCACAGTCTTGAACATTGCCAAAGCATTGTCATCCCCCTTCTTCACCACATTAGCATCAAGCTTAGCATCTCCTTTAGGATAATAGTGTGTTGTGAACTTTGTTACAGATCCTCCTTCTGGTGTAGCAACTAATTTTGTCTCATAAACAACTTTATCAAGAGTATCTAGCCATGGTCCTCATTCGAATGAAGTGTACTTAAATACGAAATTCTCTTTGTCTACGACATCAATCTTGTATTTTATATATTTCACTTCAAATCCTGCGTAAAAAATACCCAATTAAAACATCAAGTTTAAGAGGTTAAACAGAAGTTAAAAATAATAATAATGATTAAAATTTTATATACCGTCAGCAAAGTTGGTCTGTTTAATGGTTCCAACACCTCCATCACCCTGAAGAATGTCGATACTCTTGATGGTTTGGGGAAGAATCTTACGAGCATAGATGTGTGATTCAAGGAGAAACACTTTGAACAACTTGGCTGCTGAAGCTGCACTAACTACCTTTGACTCATAAGTTAAAACACCCATTTTTTGTTTAGCCCAAAAATAAATATCAGTTCAGAATACAAGATATATTTGCAAGTAGTTAGTGTGTGGCAAAATGGAGGAGCTGAGAGGGGTATTTATAGACAGAATGAGCTTCAAATTTTTAGTAAAGAAAGACTTGCATCATTTTAAAGGTTAAAGAATGCCTGCAAATTCAAAATTACATAGGACATAAATCATATAATTTTTTACCTTCTAGATGCTGTTTACCTTGATTGCATAAATTCAATGTAAAACTGTGGAAAATATTTTATGAATTAAATATGCCCTTTTTCTTATTGTGTTGGAAGTTTAAAGCCACCCTTTGAATAGACAATCTTATAGAGGAGCGGGGGTGGTATAGTGGCAAGGGCTTTGGTTAAACATGTAGTGGTGGGAGGTTCAAGCCTCACTTCATGCAATAAAAATTCATGCTCTCTTTGGATGGGTGAGTTTAGGGTGCATGTGTAAAAATTCATAGCTCTGTGGGAAAAATAGAAGGAGAGCTTTGGTACAACGGTAAAATTGTCATCGTGTCATCAAAAGTTCACGAATTTGAGCTGTATGCAGGGTAAGGCGGGTTTGAGCCGTATGTAGGGTAGGGTCCCATGGTCCTCTATATTTTCAGAGCCCAATAAGCGGTAGTGTTACCCCATATTGGTTTGTAAGGGTGTGCAACGGTCGGGTTCGGGTCAACCCGAACCAAACCTGACAAACTAGAAACCTGAATTTCATTCAATTTGCCACCCCGAACTGACTTTATTAAATTTTTGGGCCCCGATCCAAATTACCCAAAAAAATTGGGCCCCAATCTTATCAGCCCGATCAACCCAAAAACTGTTTCCAAAATTTATATTTTTAATATAAATAAAATTAAATTATTTTAACAATTCAAACATCATTTTGACTCATTCAAATTCTGATTTGTTAAGGCCAAAACGCAGAATGCTTGCATTTTGACTCCTTCCAATTCTGACTGCTTTCTATGATTTCTGGTTGCCTCCTTCTGCTCGAAGTCGGTGGTGAAGGACCAATTCCTTCTGTTTTCTATTGAAGACCACTAACCTCTTTGTCCTAACCAGACTATTAAAATCAAACTCTATTCTGTTTTTCATTGTGAATAGTCGCCATTTTCCTCTTTAGTCACCGGTAACGGTGCCTTCAGGTCACGATTCTTACATCAATCGAAAGATCTCTTCGAGGGGAGTCCAGATCGATACTCATCTTCATCGGATGATGGCCGGAGCTACTGGAAAAGCTCGTCAAAAATTTTCTCTCTCTTCTACCATTTGTGTCGATCTCTCTCTCTGGTTCTCTCTCTCTCTCTCTTATGCAGCTGGAAGCAAAAAGAAGAAGAATGAAAGGGACTAAAGGTGGTGGTGGCGAACGGAGAGGCGGTGGCGGCGTTACCCTTCTCGCTGCTACTGTTGGTTGAGTGGAAGAAGAAAAATTGTTTCCCATGTTCTTTGATGGTGGTGGCTAGAAAAGGATGAGAAAAGGTTGTACTGGCAGTGGCGTGGCGGAGGTGAGGAGAAAGGGAGAGAAGAAGGGCGGCGACTGATGGAATGGAAAAGTCGAAGAGGAAGGGGGTTAGGTTTTGTTGGAAACAAATTCAAAACGGCGTAGTTTAGGTAGTTCCTCGAGTTGTTTGGTTAGCTTCGTTTTTTTTTTTCGGGTTGAACCGAACAACCCGAAAATATTCCATTTATCCAAACCGAACCGACCCTAATAACCATTCAGATCGGTTCAATTCACGTCAGTTTGGTTCAATTTTTCAGATTAATTGGTTTAGCTCGGGTTTTGCACACCCCTATTGGTTTGGTGTACTTTAAGGAAAGTAGTCTACATTAGGGGTGGGCAAAACCGAACTGCAAACCGAAATTGAATTGGAACCGAACTGAAAAATTGGTTAATCGAATTTTCAGTTCGTGAGAGGGTCTGAACCAATTTTCATTTTTACACGTAAAATTTAGTTAAAACCGAATCCGAACCGAAATTTGATTAAAACCGAATTTCGGTTCAATTTTCAATTTATACAATTTATGTTCGGTTTTGAACCGAAAATAGATTTTCAATTCAGTTAACCGAATCGAACCGAACCTACCCACCCCTAATCTACATATGATGTGCAAAAATGATGGATCACCAGCAAATGTACTATAAAATAATTTTATAATTTAAAAACTATTTATAACAAAATTTGAGCAACTAATATTATTTAAATTTTTTCTGAAAAGAAAACATAAGTTAAAATTTGGTCACAAACACAGCACTTAGTTGCCTCCTTTTTTTTTTTTGAAGCAATCCGTTAAAAAAATTCTGAAAAAGAAAAAGTATCGATACGATAGCATACTTACGAGTTTATTCCTGTTTCCGTTCATTGGCAGCAAACAAAATTCCCATTTACATTACCTTTTTCTCCGATCGAGTCCTACGTTGACTGGATCGGAGACGGAGACAACACATAGTTCTTACTGTTTTGAACCAATGGCGGGATTTGAATCCGAGAAGCCATTAAGGAAGATGGCGGAGGCGTTTAAAGAGCTTGCGGCTATTGTAAACTCACAGTCTGCTGATATAGAAGTCGCACCATTTTCTCGCGCCTGTTCTCTAGTGTCTCCTCTTTTTGGTTGCTTAGGCATCGCCTTCAAGTTCGCTGAAATGGATTATGTTGCAAAGGTTCGTCTGTTTCTAGAGAAAATTTCAATTCCAAGTATTCTACTTATATTGTTCGATGTGATTTTGATGTTGTGTAACAGGTTCGTGACCTTGCAGAAGCATCGAAATCGATTGGGTCTTTGCAAGCTGTATTGGAGAGCGATATACAAGAGGATTGTGTGAGAAAAGGTGGTAGTCATTCCAGAAATCTTTTGAGGGTAAAGCGTGGGCTTGACATGGTTAAGGTTCTTTTTGAGCAAATTCTTGTTTCAGAGTACGTATTTTTAGTATTTATTATGTTATTGTTCTTTCATTTTCCACTTATTTTGATGTTTTCAGTTGACACAAATCGCTTTCCTTTATTTGTTGCTCCCTGCCCTTGATTGTTTGAGGCTATAAAAAATGCTAATTTTGTTGTCTTTCTGGTATTGATAATGGCAATTAAATGATATATTGATCTCATTTCCCATTTTTTTCCTATTTCCTACTGTTTGTAATGAGTGTACTTACGAAGAGCTATGTTATAAATTTGATTTGCATTCTGCAAGGTAATTTTCTATTGATCCTATAAAAGATAACTGAATAAATGTTGAATTTTGAAGTATACAGTACAGCTACAAAACTTGGCATGCTACCTTGCTGGATACACCTAGCGTCTGCTCCTGTTTTCTCATCCTCAACCAAATATGAGGTTGTCTTCCTGTGTTTCTAGATAGAAGGATGTTTCATAAAACTGCATGTATGTTCCAAATAGCAATACTTCTAGATTGCAAATAGGACAAGGGCATGTAATCAAGAAATGGATGTTTATGCCTTTTTGAAGAGGGAGCATATACTTGTTTTGTGGGATCATGCTTCTGGAGCTCTTAACGGTGTCTCCTAAACAACAAAAATATAAAAAATGAGATAAAAATGCAATTGAAAGGCATTGTCATTTTATCTCATTTTTAATATTTTTGTTTTTAGGAGAATTCCTGTAGTTCACAATATATGGTCATTTCTGTCTTTCTCATTAAAGAACATTTTTTCTCGTTAACAGAATAACCAATTTGATATTTTGAAACTATAATCACAGGTCTTATAGTAATCCATTTTCCAACTTGCTTTTGATATCTCCTTTATATTATACATATAGGTATTGCACTAATGCTTTAGTTTCAATAACCAAAGCCTTCCTAGTTGAATATTATTGCTCCTTTTTTTCCGAAACCATTAACCATCTACTGCCATGAAAACACATCCTAAATTCAAGGTCCTTTGTCTGTCATGGTAGTAGAAATGTGACAAGAGAGGATGCTATCTAAATATGGATATGCTAAGTAGTGTTGCAAAACCAAGATGTTGAGCCAAAAAACATATGCTTTCTTTTTATTTATATGATAGTGAGCTAATTAGATCTTTGAGCATATCTTAATGGGAGAACTGAAGGAATTATTTTCTTCTGTAGTTACTTTCTGGCCTTCGGTTTATGTTTTGATATTAATGGGCACTTATCCCCTGATTTAGCGGCACCAAGTATCTTTGAAGATTTGGTGACAACAGTTATCTTAAAAGTTCGTTTTACTATATTGGAAATTATATAGAATGTTCCCCAAATAATATAAAATATCTAAGAGCAGACTGTATACTTAATATTTTTGGAGAACCTATGCTGTTAAAATCTTATTAACGATTCTATTTACGGGTTGTCGATCTTGTTGATTACGACTACTTTGTTGCATAGCTGTTTAACTACATTGCTAGTTATACCTGAATCAATCCAGTTTATTTTACCCGTGTAATTCACTGCCACTTAGTTTAGTTTAGATTTCAAACATTTTTTGTTTTGAGTTCTATAAGTCCCTATTCTTATATTGCAGCAAGCTAATAACGTCCTGTATGCATGAATAGAAAAAGGAATCTTATTTGCTATGCTAGATTTCCAAATTAATTTATGTTCAAATTTTGGAAAATGGACCTGATTACATATTAGTAAAGTTAAATCCTTTTATGTGACAAATTAAGTTGAATGTGTTGGAAGTTAGTGCTAAGCATAGTTCTCGTGTGTGAAATTGATATGTATCTGAGAAGTAAGTACCCATTTCTAATAGTTATCATGTGTGGAATTGTAATGAACCTGATTTTTTAGCATCCATGAT
This sequence comes from Croton laevigatus, assembly GCA_949640765.1. Lineage (NCBI taxonomy): Eukaryota > Viridiplantae > Streptophyta > Magnoliopsida > Malpighiales > Euphorbiaceae > Croton > Croton laevigatus. Next base: position 2,069 of record CATIWJ010282361.1, on the reverse strand, counting down.
GCAGTTGCATGAACTGATTCTGTTTAGGAATTCTATTGTTTAGGAAGTTCTATCGTTTAGGGAGTCTTAGTTGTTTAGGGAGTTTTTATTATTTGTTGTTTTTCTTATTTATTTAGGAGTGTTTATTAGTTTCCTTCTTTAATTAAGATTCCTATTTAGTATAGGATTTTGGTCATTATAAATAGGGCAGCTTTAAGCCATTGTAATCAGTTTTTTATCGTTAATTTTATAAAGAGTCTTTCAAATTTTTTCTGAATTTCAGAGATTATCATGTTATAACCCTATCCGTTCCTCTCAATCTTTATATTCTAGCTCTTATTTGTTGAGACACTCTGCCCTACACCCTTCCCCTGCGTCAATTGGTATCAGAGATTCAATTTCTCATTCACCTTAAATCCGTTTTGAGCATATAGCATATTGTGGGAAAGCTCTCATTGCGTAAAATACATTGACATCTTTCAAGTTATTCAAAACGCCATTTATCCGTTAGATAATTATGCTCAAAGTTGACCAATTAACACACCAAATTTCCAACAGAAAGTAGATACAGAAAGATATGTTGCATATAATATATACAGAAAGGCATGTTGTGTACTATACAAACAGAAAGAAAAGAGAAAGAAGAAGAGAAAGAAAGTGAAATGTCAGAAAACACAGCTAATGAAAAATATATATAAATAAGAAGCTTACTATGGTAATATAGACTAAATTGAAGTTTGAGATAAGGGTATTTATGTTGAATGATATTGATATATGATTAAAGTTAATGAATGATTCCAGCTATTCATCCATGCTGAGCACTTAAACGTGCTAAACATACATCCATGTTGGGATTCGGCCATAGATCATACAGGGCTAGGTCCACAGTTTTATTAAGGCCATAGCTGCAGATTATTCATAGGCTTCAGCTTGATATTATGATACGATTCTACCCCTACATGATCGTGCTGGGTGATATGGAAATGATGATTGAGTTTCGATTCATGCACGGTTATAATCGGGTGATACGAAATATGATTAGGATATGATTATAAATACCTTCGGCTGTCCTCCATATTGAGCACTTATGTGCTAAATATCCATCCATGTTGAGCACTTATACATGCTAAATGATCATCCATGCTGTATAGCTTTATTCCACTTTAATTCTATTGATATTACCTTGAAGAGCAATATAAGAAAAACAAGTTCGAAGTATATAGATAAGATAAGAAAGTATAAATAAAAAAAATATGACGAATAAACGATAATAAAAATAGAAAGGAAGTGAAGCATTCAGAAAAAAAAATGTTGGAATTAAATAATTAATTATATTATCAATTAATTAAAGTCCGCCAATGATATGTGGGTCATGGATGGGCCAAATTAATGTATCATAATTGGGGTTAAATAAGTAATCCTATGGGCTTTAGGATATTGAGTAATCCTAATACTCCAACACCTATATATATACCACCTAATAAGAGATTGAGAATTATTGTTGTTCTTATTCCTCTATTCCCTAATCCTCAAACTTATTCCATCTTATTTAAAATTCTTAGATTGTGAAACAATACTATAAGATTTTATATTTTATAGATAGCCTAGCTTGCTTGATTCTGCAATCGCTTCCTCTCATAGAAATTCATTTGTCAAATACAAGAGATATTTATATTTATTCACAATTTATTATATATTATTGCAATTAATATATAAGCAAAATCCTTCATTGGTATCAGAGCCTGCTAGATATTGATTGAATAAGTTTGATTGATTTGTGCATATTTATACGTAAATATCACTACTATTAAAATGGTCTTTTGCGACGCTTTGGAAAAGCTTTTTGCGACGCTAATTAGCGGCGTAAGAGCTTTTACAGACGCTTCCCCAAGCGTTTGCTTTGCTCGTGTCGCTACACCCTACTGCGACGCTTTTGAGAAGCGTTTGTGTAGCTCATAAAAAGCGTCGCTAATATTGAAACGCTTTTGATAACCTGATAGAGCGCTTTTTTAGCGTCGCAATATACTTGCAACGCTTTCAATACGTCGCCATTTCATCTATGCATTTAACTAGAATCAAATTCTATTGAG
>CATIWJ010282261.1:0-12320 GCA_949640765.1 Croton laevigatus | reverse complement strand
TGGCATAGGAGATTGGGCCATATGAGCATGAAAGGATTAACAACTCTTGCAAAGAAGGAGGCCATCTCGATTGATAAAGATGTTGCCTTAGATCCCTGCGAGCACTGTCTATTTGGGAAACAACACCGAGTTTCTTTCAGTACCACTGGAAAGAATCGTTCTGAACTGCTCAGTCTTGTTCACTCTGATGTTTGTGGACCTATTGAAGAAGAATCACTTGGTGGAAGTAGATACTTTGTGACATTCATTGATGATGCCTCGCGTAAGGTATGGGCTTACTGTCTCAAATCTAAGGATCTTGTGCTTGATCGCTTCAAAATTTTTCATGCCATGGTAGAAAGAGAGACTGGTAAGAAGCTGAAATGCCTCCGATCTGACAATGGAGGTGAGTACACTTCTCGGGAATTTTCAACATATTGTGCTGAACATGGAATCAGACATGAGAAGACAGTGCCTCGAACTCCTCAACACAACGGTGTAGCTGAAAGGATGAATCACACATAGAGAAAAACAGAGAGAGAGTTTGAGAGCAAAAGAGTGTTCTTGAGAGAAAAATTGTAAGTTTTCTTTAGAGAGTTGGTTTTTTGTAGTGAGTGTGAGTTGTACTCCTCCTGTAATTCTATTGTGTTATTAATAGAAGATTTTTCCAACTCTAACAAATAAACCCCCTCTACTATTCGCATGCATTTCACAAAGCCTTTCCGTCAACCAATTAATGGTGGTGCGGGTTGTGCATGTTAACACACACAGAGAGAGAACCATTTCTTAAACCTTAAAAACGACAGTCATTTTGTTTATTTGAAAAAAAAAATTTTTCATCTTCTTCTCCATTGTTTCTTCTTCATCGTTGTTCACCTATCAAAATCCAACCCAGAATTTCAATAAACTAAATTTTGCAGGACAAACTCAATAAACAACCCATAATTTCATAACACCAAAAGATTCGAAAAAAATAGCCAAAACAACTCCTTCCTAGATTTTATGTCAATTCTTATTTTGCAGGACATATATATGAAAAACTCGTAAAACCAAAAAATTCAAAAAAATTTTAGAAAAAAAAGAGTAAAAATAAAGCCAAGGTTTGCGAATTTTGAAGTAGGATGAACTATGGAAGTCGACATTAGCCAACTTTTCATTTTCTGGATAGAGGTCGTGATGAAGGGTCCTGTGCACTGGTTGTGAGGTTAGTGTTTGAGAAAACTAGGGATTTTTTTTCTCTTAAATGGACGAGAACGATACGAAATTACAGAGCACATATGTTTTGCTTTTTCACATCGATCCTCATTTCTTCAATTTGTTTGATTTTGAAGAAGGAGACCGACTCTCTATTAAATTATTTATTCAATAAATAATAATGATGAAAATTAAAAAAGAAAAAAGAAAATCTAAAATACAGAACAGGAATGAATGAGACGAACCGACGAATCGTGGACATCTAGAACCAGCTCACCGCCGACGAACGAAGATGTATGATCGACGGGCTACGAAACTAGATTCGGTTGATGCAGAGGCGACCGACGAAGGAAGAAGGAAATCGTTGGCGGAAAACCAAAGCAGCTGTGATCTGGTTGCCGATGATGACCACTGCACTGGTGCTACCGGAAAGGATGGACGTCTAGACTTCTAGGGGTGCGGAAGGGGCAGTCAGTCGACGCCGGAAGCTTGATGCTCCCATGGTTCACTTAATTTCCGGTCAGTTCTTTGATTTGCGAAGAAAAATGTGGGTTAGTCCAAGAAGGCGATAAAAGTGTGTGTTAGTCCAAGAAGGTGATTAAAGTTTTAAAATGATGCCTGAATTTTACTTTTTTTTTTTTAATCGCCTTTAAAATGACGTGGTTTTATTTTATGGTTTAAGAAACGGTCACGCGCTCCCTGTTACACCATTAATTAATTACCTAATGAAAGGGCTTCGTAAAATACACAGAAATAATAGAGGAGCTTATTAGCACTATTAGTTGAGCGAGGAACATTATAAAAATGTTATGATAGTACATGAGCCTCCAAATGTTTTTGGCCTACCATCTTTAACACAACAAGTCAACAAGTATTATATAAATTTATGTAAATTTCAAACTTTTTAAACATTATCAAATATTTGATTTTTTTTTAATGTAATATTTGATTAAATGAATGTAATTTGAACATAGTTTCATATAAATCAATTATGAAAAAATGTTTTTATAAATAATCAAATTATACATCATAAAAGTGAGTATTTGCTTTAAACTGAAGTGAATTACATGGAGAAGGGCGTGAGGTGGCATAAATGGAAAAGACTTAGCACCTGATGCATGCAAACCCGGGTTCGATGCCTCTCCCCCTATCCATCTCCCCAAAAAGTACCTATGGCAAAAAAAATAAAAAAAAAGTGAATTGCATTGGGTTGATTAGGCAATGGGGTCGGGAGAAGCAGCCTGGTGTTGTGGGATAGTAGGTTCCATGCTAATTTGAGGAGTCAAGCGACTAAATCCACCAAAACGTCTAAAATCCGTTGTTTGTGAACTGCATAGTCCTGCGCAATCGTTTATGCAGGATCGAATGACAAACCACGACTGCTGTTGGCATGAACTAAAACATGACGATGCACAATCTGCATTGCTTGTATTAATGTATACCATTGTTGTTATAATTAAGATTAAGAAACTAGCAATGGTTCTTTGTTTTATTGCCATTGCTTCGGAGATTGTCAAATCCGAAATAACTTCGGGAATGACAATGTTTTCCTTTGCGTGCCATTACATATTTAAAAATGTGTGTATTTTTGGAATTTGAGCATATCAAGGAGATGTATATGCTCTTCCACATATGGAGTTTACAACTAAAATTACTTGCCTAAATTTTATGGTGGTTTTAGGAACTAATTTCATTGCCCCTTTTTAGTGGTTTTTTTTTTTTTTCAATATAACTATAAATTTTTTGGTGTTTTCCTTTTATAAATTTCATCCGGTTTCCGGACATTTAATCACAGTACCGAAAAATTTGAATTCAGGTGTTGCAAAGACTCATTGAAAAATTCAAATTTTGAACCTTACTAAAAAAGATCCTATGTCTCACCCCACTAGACTATCTAATAGTTGATAGACCCTTTTTAGTAGGTTGTGTTTTTTCCGATTTTTTGGTGAAAGTATTTTTGGCAACTTTGATTGAACTAGATGGATGATAAAAAACCAAACAATATTTATTATTTACTAGTAAAAGATAACTTACTCGTTTAAAAAAAAAAAAAAAAAACTTATTTACAAGTCAAATTTTGTGAGAATTTTCGGTTGGGAAACTCGTTTCCTGATGGACCTCAAAATGAACTCATTTTGATTGGTACCAGCTCGGTCTCGAATTCAGCCTGAATTCATGTTATTTTAATCTATTTAAAATAAACTGGTTCATAGAACACTCATCCACATTAGTTGAAAAATGGTGGTTTAATTGATAAATGGTTCATAGAACGCTCTTCTATTTTTAAGAACTCGGCTAAAGTTCTGGGTATTTTTATATGATTTGTCATATATCTAATATTGTGCTTATTTAGAAGAGTATATAATCTTTTTTATTTTTATTTCTATCAAGTTCATTTTTCAAAAAAAAAATTTTTTTGAAAATAAAACAACCATTTCCACTACAATTCTATTTTTTGGTTTTTTTTTTGGGTATTGGAGGAAGAACGTTCTTTTTTTTTTTTTTCGACTTTTGACATTGCTTCTTTGTCCTTGAACATTGAAAATGTCGTCACCTTTAATCTCACTTAATCAAATTATTTTTTATGAAATCAGCAAATTATAAGATTAGCAGAAAGTTAAGATTTAGTTAGTCATTTCACAAATAAAACCCTAGCTCCATCAAGCTCCAAACACCGTAGGAAACACCACAACAAACGAATGAATTCTGTTTGGTAAAAGTTTGATCGTCTTCTTCGAGTTTCGATGATTGGCATTCTCTCTGAGAAAATTCTCAGACTCGTCATCGGTTTAGATACATCGCATGCAATTTTGGAAGCATTAAAAGATGCTTATGCACACTTAAGAGTGAGAATTTACATTACGATAACAACTGACTTATCTTCACAAGAAATTTCTTTCTAAACATTATTTTAATTCTATTTCATTTTCATTATGAAAAAACAAAATTTATTCTCAAATACTATAAAAAAATTGATAGAATTTATATAATAATATTTATATGCGTACTTGGCCAAGGCTTTGCCCATAAAAAGGTTATAAAAAATGTAATTTATATTTAAAAATTATATTAACTTCATTGATATACTGCAATTGTAGATAATATTTTGATGATTTCTAAATTTGTAAAAGGAAATGATAACAAATCGCATATTTTCAAGTTTCAAATTACTAAATAGCACAATTTTTAAAAATTTAAGTAAATAGCACATTTATATTTGATTTTACTTTTATAACCTTATTTTATTTTTGTTATATTTTAATTTTTTAAAGAAATAAAATTTTAAAAAAAGAGCTCCAGTCCGGTGAAGGTCCAGTGGTGGTCCAACGTTCGACTATCATGACCCAACCCGGAGTCACGACCAGCGTGCAGCTAGACTGACTGCACAAGCCTCTAAAATGATCCACCTAACTGCCTTCATCAACTACTTAGACTCAAATTCACTGAACACAAACCTCACCAGGCGATGTACTCGCACTTTTGGCTGGTTACTAGCTCTGATGCCATTCTTGTCACGATCCAACCCGGGGCCGCAACCGGAGTGCAGCTAGACTAAAGTCTGACCGTACAAGCCTCCAAAATGATTCACCTAACTACATTCATGAACTACTTAGACCCAAATATATTGGTCTAAAATGATTAACCCAAGTTAACTAAGTAGTTAGGTTGTCTAACTTATATATCATATCAAATTTCAATCAAAATCCAATATCAGATCTCATATTTTCGACGAAGCTGCAGCAACCGTCCCATAATTTGGTTCGATCAAAACCGCCCTCAACCCTTGGCATCAACGAAACACTTTCCTATCTGTGTTAAAAAACTTTGCTTATTTATTACCAAATATACATTTTCTTTTAACCTCTTTGTTTCTTACATCCTTTAAAATACAAACTACTCTCCTAGTGTTAGAAGCAGTAAGTGGAGTTGCAATAAAAACAAAACAAAAAAAAAAAGGTAACAGATAGCATATTTTAAAATTTCAACATATTAAATAGCAGAATATTTTCAAAATTAAGTAAAAAGGGTATTTTATGTAGTACCTCAGAGAAAAGGTAAATAGGACATTTGTAGTTAAAAGGTATCCTTTTACCCTTTTATTTAAATTAATTAAACATTTGTTTGCTTTGCTTCCAAAGTTGCATATTCTTCTTCTTTATGGATTCCAAATTCAGGAAGTTGATGCTGGGACTTACCTCCATGGATTTGCGAAGATGATGTGAATGGAGTTGCATATTGTGTTCACAATTTTTCTTCTTCTTCTTCTTCTCCCTTTTTAATTTTGTATTCGTGAGTTGAATCTGTGATTTTAGCCTATTCTTTATGGTTTTATGTTTGATTTTCAAATTGTGTTATTGTTTATGGAGGAGAGAGAATCAATTATGGTTGCTATGGTTTCTTTTGGAAAAGAAGATGAGATGTGGTATTTTTTAGCTATATACCCTCGTATATGTATCGTTCATATACGTATATGGATCATTTATATATCCTGGTATATGAGAAATATAATTCTAAGTCTTCTTCTTCTCTAAAACCGTAGATATCATTTCAGTATCTCTCTCCTCCAAATACAACAAAGTTGAAAAACCAATATTCATAGATCCTAATATATGAACCATATACCCTGGTATTGTGAGTACAGAAAATTGCTATCCTCTACTGGGCTTAAGCTCATAACAAAGCCCACGAAGAGTCAACCCAATCAACCGTTTGAATCGGACACCATTTTGACTAGTTTTAGACCAAATAAACTGGTTTTTTAAATCAAACATTATTTCTCGGCCCGAATGCATCCCGTAATACTTTTCAAAGACTTGAGAAACTCAAAAAGGGATAAAACAACAAAAAACAGCACTCATTAGTGAGCTGAACGACTGCCAAGTGGCTGATAGCTAAGCTAGCGGTTCCTAAAGCTACCTCCAGTGGTTGGACACCAGGCCAACAGTTCCTGGAGCCACCTTTAGCAATTGACTGCTGCTAGGATGGCTAAGGTCTCCTTTTGATAGTTCGGGGCGGGAAGGCCAATAGTTCATACCACTCCGCTGCGGTGAACCACCAGTCGTCCTCTAAGAATTTCTTTCTTTCTCTGACCAATTCTTTCCTTTTTTAGTGATTTCTTGTGCCCTACTCCTAATATTTATTATATTTTGAGCCCTAAACTGCCTGACTTATTGCAAAACCACTAGCAAAAATTGCATTTCAGCCTTGGCTCCTTTACTATAAATAGGGGAGCTCACAAAGATTTATAATACAACTGGACACATAGAGAATCACAACAACAATATGGCAATAAGCCAAGCATAGTAAGAAAAATTTTAAAGTTTTCCTTCATTTTTAAAGCTTTCTTAAGCTCTCAGGCTTTTCTAAGCACTAAGCCTTCATAGGCCTTTCTTAAGCTCCCTGAGCTTCCTCAATCCAAATCTGGCATTATCTTGCAAATTGGTTGGATTCTCAGTCAAGTATAATTCCCGACTCAATCTTGTTTAATTTAATATTAAAATATCATGAAATGTTGCATTCAAGATGTTTAAATTCAATTAAATTATCTTGTTCAGTCATACTTACATTCGAATGGTGTAAATTCAATTAAACCATTCCTTTAATACATTTCATATCATAATGGATGTTCGAACTACAATCAACCTTAATTTTGAATTCCAATCGAATATGCAGGTAGTTTTGAGCTACTTATCTCAAACTGCAAGCACCACTAATCAATCAATTTATTTTTTTGTGTTCATGCTTATTTCTTGCTTTTGATCTTATTTTCATACCAATTTTTTATTTTTAGTGTTTTTGTTGTGGGAATAAATACTTATCATATTTCCTTATTCATTTATCTGCATTCCAAAGTTAAGCTCCTAAGTTGAAAACAAAGTCCCCGAATCCCTATTTGTTTTGAGATTAGCATCTTAGAAAAAACTACTTTTTTGCCTTTTGGGCGAAATGGAGTCATTTTAGATTTTTTTCTCATATTTCACCTTTATAATTAAAATTAGGATGACGACTCTCCCAAATTATTTTCAATGTTATGCGAGCCTCACCATTTTGGTCATTTCATTTTAGTTCTTTTTCTCAAAACTCAACTTTGAGGCACAAATTTATAGGTATATGATATTCATATACCCTAGCATATGAGCCATATACTCAGGAGTATGAGTATCCATATATCCTAGTATATAAATCATTCTAATATATATGAGAATTAAATGCATGAAAGTAAGTAGGTATAGCACTCCTAATGGATTTATTTAGGTAAGCTTATAAGGGATTTTACACTTCAAACATTATTCTGGGCCTCAATCTGAGGGAAAAACCAATTTGTTGCCATTGATATTTGTTGTCATCGATGGTTTTGATCTTGCATTATTCTAGGTTTCAATCCAGTCTTGCAAATTGATCATCATCTCTCTAGCCTTCAGTTTTTTTTTTCTTTTTCTTTATTTCTCAAAATAATATAAATATAGAATTATAAAATATTACTGAAAAATAAAAATTTGACTAACCAAAGGTAAATGTGTCATTTGGGCACTGATTTAATGAAAATGTTAACTTTTTCAACAGAAGGACAATATTGTCCAACGGTAATAAAAAATACGGACAAAATTGTCTATTTCAAAATAACAGAGAGACATAATTTTAAATTTGGAGAAAATTATATTTTTCTTAAAAATAATTTGCAAGCACTAAAAAATCCTAAAATCATAGGAATTAAAGACCCATTTGCCAAAACCCCCAAGATTTCCAACCCGATCCAAGTAGTAACATAGTAAGAAACAAGAAAGAGCAAGTAAAACCCAAGCTGCATTTACTAATTTTTTCAATGAGGGTACAATTGAGTTTTAGTTTTTAGTTGAACTTAATTGTGCTATTTTACTCAATATTATAAATTTAGTAACATTTACTACTAATGAAAGTTATGTTCTATTTGCCGTAAAGCCAAAAATAAAAAAAATCTAAGACCATTTCATATATGTAAATGATACTCCATCAACTTGTTCAATAGTTACAGCATTTACAGAAACATATTCATTATTATTAACTTAAATAAAAATGATCCACAAACATTTAGTTTATGCAAAAATAAAAGCCAATTCTAGTTTGGTGAATATATCACGTATTTTTTTACAATCCAAACATATTAAATATGTTCTTAAAAGATATTAACGTGAGAAATTATAACAAACAATTAGGAAGCAAAATGAGTATTTGTGATAAAAGCTCTATGAATTACATTGGGTTGATAAGCGGTGTGGGAGAAGCAGTCTATTCAACGGAAATACTTGCCTAGACCGAATACATGAGTCCGGACTTATCGGTTAGGTTGAACATGGCTTGGAGGAGGCGTATGAGAAAAAGCAGAACTTTTACCATTACTCTTAAGAAAAGTTGCACTGCATGTTCTTTGACATTCGGCCATACAGGCTGTAATGCTTCCCGCAGTTTGCTGTTGGCATGCACTTAAACAGTTGATTACACAAAATGCATCGCTTGTATTAAAGTATGCCATTGTTGTTATAATTAAGATTAAGAAACTAGCAATGGCTTTTGTTTTTGTTGCCATTGCTTTGAAGATCAAATGTGGAAAATGATAATGTTTTCATTTGCATGACAATGTGTATATATATACAATAGTGTGTTTTTTTTTTTTTTTGGAACATGAGCATATTAAGGAGATATATATGCTCTTCCACAAATTACAAATGGATCCTTATTAGCCCAAAAATATTATATTATTAACGCCAAATAATTAATTATGACGGATCCTTATAAACCTAAACTGGACAAACTGCTGCATGAGGGTTAATTCGTGGTCCAAGAGGTGAGTGGATTAAAGGTTTTATTATTAATTTGGGTAATTGCCCGATTTTACTAGCTGAATTATGGGGATTTTTTATGGCCTCCTTATTGCTTGGGATAGTAATATCAAAAAATTGGAAGTTGAATGTGATTTATCTCTTCAACTCCAAGTTCCTTGGGATTATTACTTTTTTAGTGTATTTAGGAATAGTATATACAGATTTGGTGTGGAAACAAAAGAATTTCCAAGTTTAGTGTGTTTTTACTTTTTTTTTTTTTTTTCAACTTCACCCAGTGCGCCAGTCTAAGTAGCGCACTGGCCACGCATGCACTTTTCTGCTGCCACGTGTCATCTTCGCCTTCAGTATGCCAGTTTAAGTAGCGCACTAGACACGTGTCATCTGGATGCCTTCTGCGCGCCGATTGAACTAGCGCACTGGCTGCTCTGTCACCTTGTCCTTGCGCGCCAAATGAAACCGAGCTCCTCTTTTCATCTATTACTAAGTGGGAAGGCAGCAGCTTTATCATTTTGTCATCGAGTGGGTATATGAATGATTTGTTTATCTGCTTCTTAAGGTAATATTATTTTTTTTATTGCTCCAACTTTAATCCGATGAAAATTGTTTTTCTTGCTTTCTTTTTTTTTTCCCATCAAAATCAAAATTAGTACATGTTATCATTACCTCTTTTTTTTTTTTTCATTCATCCATGCGCTTTCTCTTTTTTTTATCATCAAAATCAAAATCAGTTCATGTTATTATTATTTTTTGTTTTTTTCAATTCATCCAAGCTAATGATGTTAATTAGGAGTGTCAAATAGGTCGGGCCGTATCGAGTTTATATTCTTATCGAGCAGACTAGGGCTTTTAACATCCCTAGCTGGTCGAAAAATATTTTAAATTATTTTTCGGGGTCCGATATTGTAATAGTCCGAAGATTATAATTCTTGAATAACATAAATAAGAAAAAGAACCGAATTGTAATTTACCAAAAATATTAGATTAAGTGAAAATTAAGGAAATAATTAAAATGCTAGAATTGAGATATTGAAATCCAAAAAATATTTTAAAATATTTTTGATCAGCTAGGGATGTCAAAAGCTGGGTCGACCTGCTAACACAATACAAACTCAATATGAAAATAATGGGTTGACACGAACCCGACCTAAAACTTAAACAGATCATGTTAGGATTGGAAGTTTTCAACCCGAGTCTATTCGATACTACCCGACCTGTTTGACACCGCTAATTAAAATCATTAGCATGGATGAATTGAAAAAAATAATAATAATATAACAACACGAACTGATTTTGATTTTGATAAAAAAAAAAAAAAAAAAGAAAGCGCATGGATGAATTGGGAAAAAAAAGTAATAATAACATGTAAAGATAATATGTACTGATTTTGATTTTGACGGGAAAAAAAAGAGAGAAAGCAAGAAAAACAATTCTAAACATCAACGTCAAAACATCACAAATGATGATTTCCTCTGAGCATCCGCGTTGGCACCTTGAAATGGAGTACTGGTTATAACTCCATTTCAACTGGTGCACTAAGAAAAAAAAATGACACCTCATCAAAAAATACACTAAATTTGTAAATATTTTACTCTTTACATTAATTTTAGAATTATTTTTTTTAACAACAAATTTATAAAATTTTTTCTAAAAAACACCAAAAAAGTTATTGTCCCTAATTCTTGCCTAAGCTTGCTTTCAGACATCAAGGAATTTATTAAGAGAGATTTGGATGTAGCTATGTGGCATGCGTTTCGTAAAGCTAATAGGTGTGCTCATTCCCTTGCCCATCGAGGGCACATGTCCAGTTTTGAGCTTGCTATTATTTTAGTTCCTCCTCCAAGTTTTAATTTTAAAGTTATATGACGATCAAATTTGTACTGTTCTTCCTACGGTTTCCCCTTTTGCAATGATTAATAATATTATCAGCTTGGTTATTTGGACTAATTGTGGATTTAGATGTTCAGCATGCGCTGGTGCTATTACTGATCCTAGCTAAGAATGGTAACTAGGTTTGTCCTCTTTTTTCTTAAAAAAAAAAAAAAAACCGTAGCGTTTGGCTGTTCTTTCCGAATGAAACTCTAAAATTTACGCTTATACAATTTGGCACCTAACGTATTAATTTGGAAACAAATTGACGCCTCGTTGTGGCTAAGCCTAAAATTAATTTGGAGAAAAATTAGAAAAATAGGAGCTCGCGGAATATGAAAAATATTTTAAAGAAGTCGCCACTTTAATTTATTTTCTAAAATGAACACTAAGCAAAAACCTAAAAGTTGACTCTAGTTTACCCGGTGAGCAAAAGTAAATTTTATTGCAAAAAAGCATCAATCGTGAACTAAAATGGATTTAGAGACCAGGTTTTAAGATGTGGGGTAAAAATAATGAAAAAAAAATTAAGTAATACACATGGTTTAAATAATAATTAATTATTTAAGATAAACACTTCCTACATGGAAATTTTTATTAACTTATGATTCACTCTGACTCAGTAGTTTTCAATTATCACTAACACCTTAGGGATGTAGAGAATTGATTGGATACCAATAACAACAGGCTCGGGTGGGTTCGTTTAGACTATAATGGCATTTGAGTTCAAATTCAAGTTCGATTTGAACTTCAGATTTGAGCTCGAGTTTCACTCGTAGAATATTCTTTAGGCTTGATCTCGGCTCATGAATTGGGTTCGGAAACTCAATTTGTGATGGAGCTTAAAATAAACTCATCATTCCGATTGGTATCGGTTCACTTGCTCGAACTTAGCCTGAATTCAGGTTCTTTTAGCCTGCTTAAACTCTCAATTATTGTCATAAAAACTTTAAATTAATTTGACAATATATAAAAGAACGAAGTGTAAGTTCTACCTCCGTATTTTTTTTAATTAAGTTAACTCAACCCATCAAACTATCAACACCAAACTTGAATCTAACCATACTGTTTCAAATGTAAACACTACAAGAAAATTAAAAAATACCAACCGATTTTTCCAAGGGAATTATTTCTGTTGGTAAATAGCAACCGATTAACAAGCGAATAATTTCCGTTGGTATTTAGCAAGCGATTAACAACGGAATAGCAACTAAAATTTGGCAAAATTGAATAAAATTAATTGCAACCGATTTCCAACCGATTTCCAACGGAAAATTACAAGCGTTTACCAACCGACTAAATTGCGCTTGTTAAGATAGGTGCGAATATTTGGCGCTCAAATTACCAACCGAATAACAAGCGTTTACCTACCGTTAGATTACCAACGGATTAAAATCCGTTGGTGAAATTAAACTTTCTTTTTTTTAACATTTTACCAACCGAATTAGAATCCCTAGGTAA
>CATIWJ010282237.1:0-18879 GCA_949640765.1 Croton laevigatus | reverse complement strand
GTTGAAGAAAGAGTAGAAATTCCGGTAACTTTCACCGACATTGTTGTGAATCTTAATAACTGCACCGGCAATCTGACGGTTAGGATTCAGGCTAGGGCTGAGTACGGAGGGTGGACATGGCCTGTACAGAGTGATTTAATTAAGGTTTCGTGTTTGGACAACATGGGTATGGCATTGAATAATGGTTGCAATGTTAGTGCTTATTGGAAAAGAATGGTTGATAAATGGAACACGTTTCTTTGGCATTACATCTTTATGGCTTCCATTTTTTTATTAATTTTAGCTCTTTCGCTTTAAAGAATTATATTCCTTGATTTGTAAATATAATTTTTGTTATTTAGATATTGATTTGTATTTAGTCTGCTCTAAGTTTGTTCAATTGTTCAACTGTGTTAATTTAGTTACCAGTTATGTTTCTGTATCAGCCAATAAGCCATATAGTATTTTTTTTTTGGTACAATGAGCCATATTGTTGGCTTGTTTATAAATGTGCATGTTAGATTTTATCTAAAATAAAATCCCAATAATTCATGTTGAGACATAAACTGAATGGGGAAGTGTACCCGAATCCATAGTGCTTGATGCAATTTCTAATTCTAAGAGTTTGACTCTTCTAATTGATACACATGGTTCTCTCTATATTCTCTAATGATGGGAAATCAGAAAATTATTAACTAGAATGTTCAACTGGGAACCATAACCTCCTTTTTTTCTTTTTCTTTTTTTTAAGTTCCCCTATTCCTAATTTGCCCATCAAAAATTAGGAATAAGACCTTAGGGTTTCTATACATGTAACAGTTCATACTTTAATTAGATGACATGGCCCATTAAATTTGACCAAATAAATCACTTTTATTTTGGGCCTAACTTTAAGATAACATGTATATACAATTATATGTATATTTATTATGTACTAGTCCTCTAAAAAAATTCCAACAATTTCTCACTTCAACTATATACATATAAATATACATAAGTCTTTATAATCGTATATTATAACCTTATGAGCCAAAAAAATTTGTTATCTTTATCAAAATCAACTCCGGATCAATCTAGTCCATTAATCATATTAATATAGGATCAAAGAGATCATCGTTACAAATTTTTCCGTAACTAAACCCATCTTTGGTCACATATATCAATATAACTAAATGACGTGGATCAAGTATAGATGCGTAGCATGGAAATGTCATGCATTGTGATCACAACATGCCTATTTCCAACTTATCCTCCCCTAATCCTTAGTAAGATCAAGCCAAAAAAGATTAAAGTGTAAAAATAATTAAAATGTTTATGCTACAGTATTTAACCATAAACCATAATGTATCCATAACACATATCTATAAGCAAATAATTATTCATAACACAAACTCCCACTAAACTAGCATATCACCAAATGATATAACACCCATATGAGCAGTCTGTTCATAAAAGACCTTAGGCGGTAAACCTTTAGTAAGCGGATCTGTAACCATTGAGTTTGTCCCAATGTGCTCTATGGATATCTGACCACTTTGAACTCTTTCTTTAACAACTAGGAACTTGATGTGTATATACTTAGACTTTGACGAGCTCCTATTGTTATTAGAATACAGCATTGCTAATTTATTGTTACAAAATAACTTTAGTGGTCTTTCAATTCTATCAACAATGCACAGCCCCGTGACAAAATTTCTCGGCCATATTCCATGATTGGATGCCTCATAACACACTATAAATTCAGCTACCATGGTGGAAGAAGCTACAAGTGTCTACTTAGCACTCTTACAGGAAATACCTCCTCTAGCAAGCATAAAAATATAGTTTAAAGTGGATTTATGATTGTTTGGGCATCCAGCAAAATTAGAGTTGGAGTACCCATTGATCTCTAACTGATCCGATCTCTGATATGTGAGCATAAAGGCCTTTGTTCTTTAAAGATACCGTAAAACCCTTTTGACTAATGATATAAACCTAGATTGCTCAAATATCCGCCCAACATTCCAACTATGAATGCTATATCTGGACGAGTACAAACATAAGCATATGTTAGACTCTCGGAAGCATAAGAAATCTTTTGCATTTCTTTAATTTCAAAATCATTCTTGGGGCATTGATCAAGACTAAATTTATCTCCTCTGATAACAAGGGTATCACCTAGTTTACAATCTTGCATGCTAAATCTTTTAAGAACCTTCTCGATATAGGCCTTTTGTAATAACCCAAGAATACCTCGAGAGCGATTTGCGATGTATTGGTATTCCTAACACAAAAGATACATCACCACGATCTTTCATCTCAAATTTATTTGAAAGAAATTTCTTATTTTCATGCAATAAATCTATATCATTAGTAGCAAGCAATATGTCATCAACATATAAAACCAGAAAAATATACTCACTCCTACAGAACATATGGTATACACAATCATCAACTATATTCATCTCAAAAGCGACTGAGATGATAAATTGATGTAACTTGTAACGCCATTGACGAGAAACTTGCTTAAGCCCATAAATGGATTTCTTTGTTTGCAAACCATTTGCTTTGAATCTTGTGAAATAAAGCTTTTAGGTTGCTCCATATAATTGTTTCATTAATGATGACATTGAGGAAAGTTGTCATAATATTCATATGATGTAACTCAAGATCAAAGTATGCCACAAGTGCCATTATATTCCAGAAAGAAATAGGAAGTGAATGGGTTGTAAGTATATTATAAATAGGAAAAAAAATGTAAGTATTTAGTAAAAGCTAAGTAGAGAAATAAAGTGCGAGTAAATATATCAAGTTAATTTTTCCAAAATAAATTCTTGAGAAGTAAAAATTTATAGAAAATAGATAGCTCATATATAAGAAATAGATGTAAGATAAACGGATTGTAAATGGATGTTACACAGGAAATAAATAAGAAATATACGCATCATAAACATGTTGTAAATATATTATAAACTAAACAAATTGGTAAAATCCAAGCAAAGAAGTAAAATACAAGAAAAGATAACATTTTGAATAAATTATCAAGAAATGAAAACTATAAGAGATGGATAGTTAAAATTAAGAAATAGACATATTATAAATAGATTATAAATATCGTACAAGCAGAAAAGTGACAAGTTAATATTTGTCAAATTAAATATGGCTAGAATTGATAAATACGAGAAGAGGATATAAAGACTCCATAAATAAAATCGATCAATAAATTATAACTAATAAATGTTGAGGAAAATATATATAATAAACGGTAATATTAGTTAAAGCAATAAACGATAAAGTAAAAATAATTAAATATGGAAATATGAAATATTAACGTATTAACAAGCTTAGTTAAACGCTAGCTCAGTTTAATGGTAAGTTAGTAAATTTAAAATACAAAGGTAAAAGAATTTACAATAGATAAAAGAACAAGTATTTAATAACAAACATAATTTGAGAAAGGAATTACATTAAGATTATAATTACCATTTGTCAAGAATTCCATAATAAAATGTAGTCTGATAAATATTGAAGTTTAAAATGATAATTATTATGAGAACAGAAAATATACTAGCAAACCAATGTGTAAGTACAAACAAGAAATTAAGTAAAATTTAAATAAAATTAGAATGCAAGTGAGGGGTAAAATGAAAAATAGTATTAGTTTAAAGGACAAAAAGATAATTGTGCTGGAAGATATTTTAAATAAATAAATAAATAATAATAGTATTAGAAAAGAAAAAGAAGAGACAGCTGGGAGAGAAAGTTATAGGAACTATAATAAATATAATAATAATAAAAATAGAAGACAAGTGTAAAATAAAGAAAGAAGGAAGAGTTAAAATTAAACAAGAAAATAGTACCTACTTAAAAAGGCAGATGGAAAATAGTGAATAGGAAGTAGTATCGACTTATTGAGCTATAAAAGGAGACTGAAGGGGAAAAGGACAAAAAGAAATGAGGGAGGTGCAGAAGCAAAAATTAGTTGGATGCAAATTTAAATAGACATAGGATTAAAAATAAATGAAAAATGTGATTTTTGAAAGGAAAACCCGAGAAGTAACCGGCTACCTACCTTCACCGTCCGACATCACAATCTTCAACCTAGGCTTCCAAACGCTCAGTCTCAGTCCGGTGATCACTTTAGGCTTTAGAAACATAATAGATAGTGGCCGGAGGTATGGAGTCTGATCGGGTCAAACGAGAGGCAATAGGGTCAGCCGGAGCTTTAACTTGAAATATTAATATCTTCTGATGGTTGAATGGCTGGAATAAGGTCGTAAACCGAATGGCGGTGACGAGAGGAAGAGAACGATATATGATATGTGAATTATCATCACCGGAATCGGCGGGTACCAACGGGAAACGGGTATGGATCACTTGACCCATTTTGCAGGTGAAGATGATGACCAAAACGACATGTCGTATAGTCTCTATCGTTTGGCTCACTATGTAGTCATTTTACGCACTACAAAACGAACTATCGTTTAGGTAAAACGTAGAAGGGTTCTACATTTTGGAGAAAAAGAATGCACCTAACCCTTAAAGTTTAGTAGTACCACAACTTAACCCCTGAAGTTATGCTTCGTGTTTAGAAGAGTCCCTGAGAACTTTCAAATAAGCCCCTGAAATTATTTTGATGTTTCATTTACTTCCTCCAGATTTAAATATAATTAGAAAATTGAATATATTTAGAAAAATAATTGGATAGGGTATATTTAATTATGAGAACATTATATATTGGGTATATAAATTATTAACATGTCGTGAAATATTTTATTAGCGCTAAATATTTATTTGATTGGAAAAGTGATAGATTTAAGATGGTGTTTAATATTTAATGAATGTTAATATTATATAAGTATGTTTGAAATAAATGGTGTGTGTGGAGAATCAATATTAATTAACTGCTCTACATGGCTGTGATAGAACCCTTGTAATAAGGGTGTAATGCATCGTACAGTTTATATTGCAGTGTTGCTTGCCATTGTGATATGTGAAATCAATATTGATGAATGATTATATATGTCTATAAACGGGCACGAATGTTTGCAATTAATTACAAAGTAATCTACAAAGGAACTACGTAATTACTGTTATGTCGGAAAACTACAAATGACTCATGCACATACCGAATAACGGGACCAACATTATTTTAAAGAGTTACAAATGTCTCATGCACATGTGAAACGTTCCTTATCTTACATAGTTCTGCCAATGTCACTAGAGCAAATCACTAAATGATATTTTACGAAGTGAAGAACTTTATTATTTTGAAAATTGGTTTTTATACACTGTGCTTTTCTTTAATGAAAGATGCTTCATTCCTATCCCATGCTTTTATATTTTATTTTAAAATAGTTAAAGTACCCACTGAGCTTATAGCTCAACAAATTAAATTTATGCTAAACTTGTAGATTTATGAAAAGATGTAAAGGAATCAAAACAATCGAGTAGCATCAGGCTCACCATAAGAACTTAGAATGATATATACTGCGAATGAAAAGTTAGAGGACAGAAAGAGCATCGGAGTAAAAAAAAGAAAAATTTATCAAGCAATGTTTTGTATACCATGTAAATACGTTGTGGCACACTTGGCTCCGTTAAAAGTAATCGGGTTAAGGGGTGTTACAAGTAGCCACAAACAAAACAAATATAGGTACACGATGTCCAAGATTCAATATCTCAATCCATAGCCGAACATAAATCAACAAAGACTGATTTTTGAAAAGCAATAGAAGAAAATGCATCGATTAATTATTTCTATATCCAAAATAAATCATATCAAAACTCTTAAGTTAGATTTTATCTAAAATAAAACCCCAAGAATTCATGCCCGATTATCGATATATAAATTGAATGGGGAACGTTCCTCTTCCGAAAAGAGGTCGCTGTTGAAAGATTGTCGACCTCTCATGTTTAATTCTGTAATGGTTCCCCTTTTTAAAGGAAGGTTGTTGTTGGATAATTGCCTAGTTGATTCTGTGGTTGGCAATCTCTATCAGAAAGATGATCACCATCATCCAACTCATCACCATTTTGCTTAGAAAAATCTGATGAGGGTATTGTGTATAACGGGGGCATAAAAAAAAGACAGTAAAATATTAATAAATGATTGAGATCACTAAACATTCTTAATTAGAAGACCTATCTAGAGATTTGAAAGACAATAAAGCAAAAGCGAAAGAGAGCCTCCTTTTATAAGTAGAAAAGGTGTACCTTCCCAAGACGTCACTAATACCCTTAATTACCAGCGTGCCCTAATAACTTGTCTAATAGGAAAGGGATAGCGAAGTAATTGGTAAGAGACACTGAAGATTCGTTTGACTAGAACGTTCTAAAATTCAGGGCGCACTTGGTTCCTACCAAATATTTCGATCGTAAAGTAAGGTTGCAATCTGGGTCGCAATCTGAGCTGTAAGAAGCTACCCCTAAAATGCAAAGACATGGAATTACTTGGCATTTGGAGGGGGAGACACCCTTGCGTGTTCCTTATTTGCTAAATGATAGATAGAGATCGCTGAATCCAAGCCTTGTATAAAAAAGCCCTATATTGGTCGCACCAAATTAAAACTGTCATAAAAGGAATCTTTAGCACTTTTGTTCCTTAACGAATGTCCGTCCATGCAATGGATTTCTTTGCCTTAGGAAAAGTCTCTAGTACATCTCCAATAACGTGATAACCCATCAACAGAGCTTGACAAAGGAGGGGTTAGGTTGCACGACCAGAATTGGTCCACTTAATTTTTTACCTCTGATCAGGCGGAGATCGTGACTTGGATTGATAATAACGACTCTTGACCAAAGCTGATCCGAGGCATGAAATGACTTGGACTAAGGGGGGGACATATGTAAGTATGTTTTATGATTCAGGATCCACAAATGGTGAAAGAGACTGGACTCTCGATTCAAGGAGAGGCCGCTTCTGTCTAAACCCAGGGTGAGGTCACCTAGTCTAAAGGAAGGTCACTTGCACCAGAGCTAGGGAAAGGTCGCCCTTGCGACCTTAACTCCCTTATCCAGCTGGGTTGATGGACCAGCAACATCTAAAAGACACGTAGGCTCCGAAATTTATAGGGCCCATGTCTCCTATTAGACAAGGGGGTTTCTAAAATTTCACCACCATAAACTCCCTATAAAAGGCCATCGTCTAGCACTAGTCAAGACTAATCGAGACTTGAGCTTTCAGATATTATTGTTATTTTTAGTGAATTAAAAATAATATTATTTAATAATAATTTTTAAAAATAATTTAATTTATTATTATTTTAATAATAAAGTTAATACGGTACTAATAGAAATTAGTTATACGATTATCAAGTGCGCAACTCGGGTCGAGTTTGGATTAGCTGAGATAAAGTCTCGAAGACCAAGCGAGCTTTAGAAAAAAAATAATTTTTAGTTATCAATTGGAATGATAAATTCTAAAAGTGATGGAATCAGCAGCTATTTGTAGTTATGAAGTGCTGCATTAAATACTAAGCAAAATACTAGTCCCCAATATTTATTGAAAATTTTTAGGGAAAAAATTCTTTTTATGGAAAAACTAATCACTCCATATAAACTCCCCCTTTCATGAAAATTCATAGCTAAAAAAAAAACCCTTTCATAGGTTAACCTTTCCTTTGAAAAAACCTCAAAGTTAACAATGTTTTAAAACTAACAAATAAATTTACTATTTTTTATTTTAAAAAAAATTTACTATCTTTAATTTTAAATACTTATTTAAAGTATTACTTGTGTGTTTTTTTAATCACATTATCAGTTTAAAATTTTATACTGTGATTTTATTAAAAATAATTAATTTTACAAGATTTTTAACAACTTTGCTTATACAAATACACCCGTCGCGTCCGGAAAAATCAAGAATCATTCCATCTCAAAATTCCTTATATTAACGTGTTTCAAGAGCTTTACTCTGTTTTTCCTTTGCTTTCCATCAGTTTCCCTCGAACCAAACAAACCAAATTTGCCCGTTTCTTTCTCATACTGTCCGCCAAGAAGCTTCCTATACTAAACCCTTACCCTATCAATCTTTCCAATTAATCAAACTCTCGATCCAATAATGGCAGATCAACCCCATTCTAGACCCGCTACTGGTTACCCTGTGCCGCCCTCCCAGCAACCTAACGGCTACCCTCCGCCGTCATCTGCGGCCGCCGCTTATGCCGCTCCACCACCACCTAATAACCCCTATTACTACCACCAACCTCCAATATATCCCAACCCACGCGCCGCTCTCCTCCGCCGCTTAGTCGGAGCTATAATTGTAGTTACCGTTATTTTCTTTATCATTTTCTTCATATGCTGGCTAGTCATCCGCCCCCACCGCCCTGAATTCCATGTCACCTCTTTTTCCGTCACCAATTTAAATGTATCAACTACTTCGCAGAGGCTCTCAGGCAACTGGAACGTCAGGTTCCAGGTTTATAACCCCAATAAGAAGATGAAAATCTCCTACGATGCAATCATGCCCTCGGTTCTTTACAAATCAGAGATCTTGTCCCAGACCCGAATCCCACCTTTCAAACAGGACACCAAGAATCTGACCACGTTTGATGCGGGTTTCGTGGCGGTGGACTATTACGTAGATAGGTGGGTAGTGGATGATATGGACAGGGACAAGTCACTTGGAACTGTGGGTTTCAATTTGAGAGTGGCGGCTGATGTGGGGTTTAAGGTTGGCGGTTTGAGAGCTCGCCGGCGGTTGCTGAGGGTTTGGTGTGACAATTTACCCATTGGGTTATCGGCAAATCGTGGGTCCGGGAACTTGAGTGGTGGAGCAAGGGAATGCAAGGTTTTTACGTGAGTTGAAGTTTAGAGCTTTTAGTTTTTTAGTTTGATTTTTGTTATCTTGTACTAACTCTAACTTGAGATGCAACTTTATTTAGTTATATTCCCTTGTTAGTAATTGGTGTACATTGATTTAGGCTTTTTGATCTAGAAATCTCTTATCTTTATGATTGTATAGTGCTTCTAATACATTCTAATTTGATTTCTGCTGTTTTAATTGCATTTTAGTTTCCATTGAAATAGGAGTAGAAGCTGAACAAACAATGAATTATTTGGTTTTTTCACCTTCCTTTCTTTGCTGAATAATGCTAAGTAGTTAAAAACAGCACTGAATGAACTTGATTGTCTTTAGGTGATTCATACAACCAGTTTGATGTCTTTAGATTTGTCTCTTCCAGGAGTGTTAACATGTTGCATACGAGTAGTTCTTGGATAATGCACCGCTGAGTTGATAGATTTTTGAGAAAGAGCAAGTGAATTAGTATTGTTAACAATTCTTAGGAAATGCAGTTTTCACCCTTTTCTTTATCGTAAGATGATGCTCATATTATCTTGCATAGTTTCTGTTATTGGTTCCTCATGTTGTAAAACTCTCACGTATCATATCCCTGATATTGTCTTTCATCCCCGTGATTGACTATCTTTTATCCAGATTGCATAGAAATTTTTGTATCACTCCTGAATCTATATAATCTCACGTTCCATCATCCTTTGTTGAGAAACATCTTGCCTTATCTACTAGTCTTTGTTGATATTTTATCATTGTCTGTTTATGCGCTCCCCAACTCTAAGGGAAGATTCTGAATCAAATCGGTAAAACTTTTGGTAGTGGCTAAGGATCATTTGCCTTTACCCCTCCTGGTTTCTTTTGCCAAAATGGCTTATTGTTGTTTTAGTTTCTATCCTCCTGAGTAACACATCTTAAAGCTAAAGAAGAAATAGGTAAGAGGGCAGACAATGCCTTTGCCTTCGTTTTAGTTTTTGATTGATGAGATGATGAAGAGAGAAGGGGGAAAGAGCAGCGAAGTGCATGGAATCTTTAATATCTATTTGTTGATGGGTATGGTTTGAATGGATATGTCGATTATGAATCACAATTATTGAGCTGATGGAAGTGATGACTGGTTTGCTAGAGCAGAAGGTGATAACTATTTTACTGTATTTGTTTTTATGCAATTGTCAAGGCTGAAAAATTGAGGTTTGCTCAAATTGATCGTTGTTATTGATTTTATGCTCAATTATAGGGCATGTTGGATATTTTTGACCATCTGGGCTACTATTCACCCCTATTTTATACGTGGTTAATTGCATTTGTTTGATGCATAAAGCGAACGGTCGCAGTGCATGAGTTTTGAGCTACAGATTTTAAGCCCAAAACATCTGGATGGGATGGCTGTGAATCTACGTTCTATTGACCCAAAGAGAGTATAAGCCCATTGAGATAATGACGCTCATTTGAATGGTTTCAGGATAACCAAATCCGGAACCGGCACCGGCACCGGACTGAAAAAATAACACACTATATTGGAATCGCACAAGAACTGAAAAATTTACTACGTAGTTCCGATTTCATATCAAAATGGAACCTCAACCGGAACCAAAGTTTCAGAACTAAAAACACATTATATAATAATTTATAGATATATTTGAATTGTAAAACATTCTTACTATTCCTTATCTTGTTTTAACAAAGATATTGTATTTCGTTCGTATCAAATAGAGGGTTACAGAAGCTGAGAAGCATATGTTTGAAACAAGATAGGGGTACAAATGATTGAATGATCAGCCAATAACACATTCATACAAACTTTCTAAACAATATTCAAACCTAAACAATAAGAAAACCTTGAAAACGCCCCAAATTTGAATAGACTTCAGTTGATATTCTTGAATTATTTGAAAAAAGCAAGCTCTTAGATGAACTACTTATCATGCTCTCCATCTTCAAGGCCATGATGAACTATATGGCAACCCATTGGAAGATAAAAAGGAAAATCAACTCTTAACCCTATGGACATATCTACAAATCAAGAAAGCAAGAACATCAAATCAAACACTACCAAAAAAAAGGGGCCTAAGCCCCATAAAACCACAACGAAGCAAGGTAAAAACCAAAAGAGAAGCAAGAAACAAGGAAACAACCTAAGAAAAACGAAAAAGGAAAGGAAAAAGAAAATGAGGGCCACCGTCGGTGAAACCACCAGCAGTAGCCCGAGAACCACAAATTGAAGACTTTGGAGCTTTGTGGAAGAAGAGAGAGTTATGTGAAGAGAAAATGAAATGAATTCTTTTTTTTAATGTTCTTATTATTCTATTTTGCTAATACCTAATAATAAATATTCTATTATTATTTATTATTTGTTTGTATATAAGATCATTATAATACCTAATAATAAATAGTCTATTATGACATAGTCTATTATCATTTATTCTTACCATTCTACTTGCTAATACCTAATAATAGATAATCCATTATCATTTGAATGGAAGTTGAAGAAGGTTTTTGGCAAATTTGTCCTGATTTCCTTGGATTTCTTAGGCATCCTATAGAGTTTAAGAAAGTTTTAGTTTCATGAAAGGTTTGAGGAGGAGATAGCTTTTGTAAGGAACTTTTCACTTTCAATGGGCCTTATTATTTAACAGGAAGTGGGTATTTTCTTTTTTTTCCTTTAGAGGGTTTGAACCTGGGACCTCTGGTCTTTGGTGACATTATATCTATAACACTCGTTCTTAATTTTTTGGACATAGTGATTATTTTTTTGGCATATTATCGAAGGATCCGAATTTGGGTGCTGCTATATGCGATTAAAAAATAAATAAGAGACCATGTAATGCTACAATATCTTGAACAACATGGAAGAAAATTTATGAAGTGAAACGGTTCGATTAAATGAACATGCTCATGTTTAGATGGAATACCAATTTAAGAATATGAAAATAAATTATTCTGTTGGCTTGTATTAGAATCAAAAGAACTTCCTTGTTATTTCCTTTTCCTTTTAGAACTAGGATTCCATATTATTATTCTTATGAAAGAGGATATTATTATTCTTATGAAAGAGGTTTGTATGTTCAATTTGTTTATCTATTCTGTGTTTTTTCATTATCATGGAGGTTGAATAATAAAGATGAGAATATGTCATTGCTTGAAGAAGAAGCTTGAAACTTATTTCACGTACGTCATGCAAAATGAGATTGTTATTGTGCTCACATAGATGCTAATTCGAGGAGTATAAATAACGATTTCTTCAAAGGAAGTTCAATTCTCAACAATCTTTAATGGAGAAATATAAAAATAATAAAGAAAAATCATGAAAATCTATCTATTTATCTATCTATAGACAGTAAAGTTGTCTTTATATAATTATTATAAATAAATAATTAATTAAATTCAAATCATATTCTAATAAGGAATACTATTTTAAATATTAATTAATGATATTCAAATTATATATGCTAATAAGTAATATAATTTTGATTATTAATTAATTAAATTTAGATTATATTTTAATAACCAAAATAAATAAAATCTTGGAAAAAAAAAATAACCTATTATAAAAACAAACCAAACATGTGACATATAAGGTTGGAAAAAAGAGGAACAATCATCTAGCCTATTGGCTGAGTGTGCCTAACGACCCTGAGCTCGTGGGTTCAAATCACATTGCGGACAAGGAACTAGCCTAGTTGTAGGTGCTCTCCTTACCAAGCCTCTGTGCTTGAGTTCGATTCGCTTTTCCCCCTCCCCTTTAGATAGAGAATCGAATAGATGTATCTTTGTCAAAAAAAAAAAAAAAAGAAGTTGGAAAAAAGATTAAGCTTTGGGTTTTATTATGTCGTGGGTAACATACTTTCCTTTTTCAAATTTGCTAAGGAATCAAAGTCCTATTTTATTGCATACTTTCCTCCTCCTTTTTTTATAACAAGGCTTTTCTTGACATTAATCCCTCACTTAAGACAGGTACTAATCTATCTCATTGTTCTCTTTTTACTAATTGCTTTTTAATATTTTTTTGGTTTTTGTTCATCTTTTGATATTTTTTTTGGATAAAATTGTCTATTTGTATTAAATTGATATTGGCCATTAAATTCTTAATTATGATTTTATTTACATTTAAATAATAATGTAGTGAGAAGAATTTTCATTAATTTATATTTATTTGGCATGTTGTTGTTCTATTATAGGGTTAAAAAAATATATGGCCACGAATAGAGATGTAAACAAATCAAACCGTTTACGAGCTATTCGTGGCTCGTTTCAGAAAAAACTTGTTTCGAATCGAATTTGATTTAAATGAACAGAACTTAATTCAAGCTTTTGAGTCCGAATATTAAACGAATTGAACTCTAACCTAAATAAGAGTTCGTGAATTATTCATCGAACTCTAATAAAACGACTTCATTTTGTTAACTCCAAATATTAATAGAAAATAAACAACTCTGAAATCGAACTCTCAAAAACATATAACTCTAGTAAAATCTCACTCTGCCTTGAACTTTATTTCAAATCTAGCTAACAAACAAAATACTCAACCCGAACTCAAATTCTATCGAATATCAAACCAAACTCAAATCCCAATTTGAAGTTCAATTCGAATACAAAACTTGAGCATTTTCTAAACGAACTGTCACTGTTTAATTCAATTCAGCTCGTTTACAACCCTAACATGAAATGCTAAAATATATTGAACAACACGGAAAAAAATTTATAGAATGAAATGATTTACTAAATCATCATGCTTATATTTGATGGTATAAAAATTTAATAATATGAAAAGAAATTATGCAATAAAATTGCTGACTTGTATTATAATCCAAAGAAATATACTTAGTCTATTAAAGAAAAGAAATACTTTTGACACCAGTGTAATAGTAGTACAACATTTTTCTAATAGTACGTAGTAGAAATTTAGGTTAAGATACATCATCATCATAATCGCAGTGTCTTTAATGTTCAATGCAATTTTATATATTTTTAAAGTATTTATTTGTAACAAGATGATTCGCAATTTTTATTTTCATTAAAGTTATATTTTCTACATCCCAATACCCACCTGCACCGTCATGCACTCGACAACTATCCAACCAGAAGCTAGAAAATTTATTTCACGTCTTGAAAAATGTCATTGTTATATTGCCCACATACGGGGCGAGGGGTTGGTGTAGTGGAAAACAAGTTGGTGTGGAAGCACCATCACTAGAGATCAAGCCCCATGCTGAAAAAAAGTACTCCTCACTTTTTGTGTATATGAATTATATGCGTGTGTAGATAACTATGTAAAAAAAACTTGTAAAAGTTATTCGATTCTCTACGAGTTTTAACGGAGAAAAATAAAAATTTTTGAAGAAAAATTATAGAAATTAATAAGAGAAGAAGAAACTACTACTAAAGATAATACCTCAATTGGTGTAGTTTCTGAAAAGTTAAAGGATTTACCAAAAGGAATTCTTGAAGATTGCAATCTGCTTTTAAGATGAATTAAATTTTCATCATCGCTGCAGTGTTTGAAGTCTCTTTAATGTTTAATCAATTTTATATTTCTTTCAATTGATTATCTAAAACAAGATCATTTACAATTTTTGTAATTATATTTTTTACATCCCTATGTTTCAATTGAAGTTATCTAACTCGTATTTAGTTTTCAACTAGAGCCGTTACACTTTTCTATCATCAAATACATAGACTTTTTTTTCTTTTAGTACCTATTTTACAATCAAGTATGGGTGCCAAGAAAATAATCTACATAAGAAAAATAAAAAAATTCTAATTAATAGTAATTGGGGAAGATGAAACCATAGGTGCAGAAAAATTCTTACATAAATCATACTATATAAAAATCCTAATCAAATAAATTTGAATTTAAAACTATTCAAAATTTCAAATAACCCTTATCATGAAAAGAAAAAACTCTCTTTTAGAAAAAAAAAAAGAGAGATTAGATATCATTGTCTTTCATTATTCAAGTAGTTTAAGAACTAAGCCACAATCTTTGAAAAATTAGTTGCAAACAACCAATAAATAAAACATAATAACACCATGTTCAAATCATAAAATATAAAAATGAAATTTGATTAATCTAAATGTTGATTAGTGACTAAAAAAAAAGACAGCCCGATGCAAAAAAGCATCCACATTTACGTAGGGTCTGGGGAAGAGCCACGTATCTTGTAATGTAGGCAGCCGGCGACAACTTTACCATTGCGCCAAAGGCTCCCTTCAATTAGTGACTAACAAAAAGTTAAAAAATTAAAATATCTATAAATATTGTATGTAATTCTAAATTTTTTATTCACCTCCAAAAGCACCAAAATTAAATTAAATTAAACAATGTCAAGATCCAAAAGTTCCTTTACTTTTTCCACATTTTTTTGAATATAAAAAAAGAATATTATAAAGGACGAAGAAAAGAAAATGAGAAAGTTCAATATTTTTGCAAGATTCAAAACCTCTTCTAGCAGCACAATCCAATTCGCATAAGATGAATTAACTTAAAATACAATTGGTTAATAAAAATTAGAGATTCTGAAAATTCCTCATTAAAAAATTTGAAGATTTTAGTTTTCTAAGTTGACTATATTATGCAATAAATTTGTTTTAATGATAGAAAAAGATGTAAAATAGGGGTGAACTATTGAAAATAAATTTCTTCGCATGCATGCTAATTAGCATTAAATGGAACATTAAAAAATATTAGATAGTTTTGAATCTTCGTGAACCTCAACACGTTTAATAGATCTAAGAATAATTATATAATGGAACACTTACGGCACGTCCATAGATGACGTGTCATAACAAACCAATAAATATTTCATTTTAGATAATAATTATATAATGGAACATTTACGGCATGTCCGCAAATGACGTGTCGTAACAAATCAATAAAATTAAAATATGTGGCATTAATTTTAAGAAAAGTAATAAATGCATATATTAAATACACTTGATTTATGTATCCATTAATACAGTTATTTATTATTTTTCTTAAAATAATTCAAATTAATGCCGTGTGTTTTAATTTTATTGGTTTGTTACGACACATCATCTGCTGACATGCCGTAAGTGTTCAATTATATAATTATTATCTAAAATGGAATATTTATTTCAACACTATAATTAAATTTTCATAGCATAAAAATATAGCATCCAAACATTTGCCAATATTTTTTCTTGCCGCAACGTTAATAACCTTATTACACCTGCTCTAGCATACATGCAAATCATCAATGGATGCCCCATAAGGAACATATTTATGTAACTTCTATAGTGAAGTATCAAAAACCTGCAAATGAACATTGCATGGTGCTTGATTAAAAGAACAATTTTATTACTACAAAATGGAAATTCCAAGTAAAATGAAGAGACTAGTTTGTCTGATTACAAGTTATTTTGCTTATCCAAAACTGGATGGAGCCACTCAAACATGGTCCCAAAAGTCTTCCTCTCCTAAAATATGCGCCTCTCCACCTATTTCCAAACATAATCTATATTATCTTAAGATATTATGAGTCTTGCATAAAGAAAGCTTAAGCTTTAGAAGTAGAATAGGGAACAAATGACCCCTTTTCAACTGCATCCTCCACCGGTGAAGGATTTAATTACAACAAATATAAATAAATCAGTTGGAAATAGGTAAATACCTCAAAATCGACGAACGTATTCCCCCGTGCGGAAGCGATGGATCGTATGCTAGGCCGTCAATAGAGCATATAGCCCTAGTGAACAATTTCACAATCTAAGAACTAAGAGGAAGAGATTGGAATGTTTTTGGGAGAATACCGCTCTGAAGAGAAAGAACTACGTAAATTCTATATCTTCCGTATTCCTAATCTCTGATTAAGGATGCTTATATAGCTGTTGGGTTATTAGGGTTACCCATTAATCCTACAACCCATCACTATTGGGTCCACCCATGATCCATAAGTCATGGGTGGATATCTAATTAATTAATACTTAATTAATTAATTCTAACATTTCCAATTGTACTTACTAACATTCTATTCCGTAACCTTTATTATTGAATCCTAATTATTTTATCAATTTGTTAATTTGCTAATCTCACACTCTTTTTAAGTAATCTAAGTTACATCGATAGTCTTTATACCGACTCGATTATTTTGATAAAAACATTCAACTAATTACCGCCAATATCATTTATTTGTCTTATTAACGTCCTACTAAGTTTTATCTCTACTTTGTTAACAAATCCATTCAATTATTTATTATTAATCTACCGTCTAAATTATACTTTTATTAATTTATACGTCGATTAAATCCCTTAGGAATTATTATAATACATCGCTCGATCATCAATCTATTATTATCCTTTATTGGTAATTAATCTATGTTCGATTATTTCCTATTGCCAATTGTTATTATAAATTCCAATTCATACCTCATTTAATTTAATGCCAACGGTAATTAATTTTATTAATTATGTTTGCGGCATTCAATGTTTGATAGTTCAGAGTCTCGATTTGTCAAACGGAGTCCATTTTTAGGTTTAGGGAGTCGAAACAATGCCGATAGATTTCTGCCCAAAATTGCTTGCTGGATGAAATATTCCAGTCACCGACGGCGGAATATTCCGGTCGCCATCCGGAAATCATAAAATCATCAAAAATCAACACAAAATACATCTATGGATTGGTATCAGTTCAAGGGTTTCGGATATGCAATTATTTCTAACAGAACATGGGCCGTTTGGCTAGAAAATTCAATAAACCATTTGGCTAGTCGCTGAAAAACACAGCTTTCAAATTCGGTGACCAATCGAAACAATCCCAACATCAATAGAAATCTTAAGAAGAGAGGATTCAAGATCTACCTTCAAAATGGACGAAAAATAGTTGGAGCTCGCCGAAAAATCAAGAAAATCGTTCGGCCATTTGAAAGTGATTTTTATTCCGACCACAGATCGACAACAAGGCCTACATTATATGAAAAGAGGAGCCCAGATATGTTCTCAAACCTTCCGTCCGACCACCGAAGCTTGCCAAAAATGGTGTCGAAAATAGGCTGCCATTTTGTTCTTCGGTCATCGGAAACAATGTTTTCTAGTAAGGATTCTTATACCAGTCGAAAGCTTATGCTGTGAGGAGCCCAAATCTATAACCATCTTTGCCAAATGTGGCCGAAGCTACTTGGAAAAATGGGTTGAAAGTTGATGGTGAATAGTAATAGGGAATAGTACCCGTCTTCTTCCAGCCGCGCTAAAGACCGGCTCAAAGGGTGGCTTGAGGTTGTGCCAGCATCATTGGACTCGCAGGACGGAGGGCTTTATGGCAGGGTGGCACATCGGTCCGGCAGCCGCCTTTCTCTTTCCTCTCTTTCTTTCCTTTCTCTTTTTTTTCTGCTTTTTTCTCATCCATTTTCCCATCCAAGTCCTCTCTTTCATTTCTTTTACCCACAATTACTCTTTTACATACTTCCTTTAAAATATATTCACTCTTATTTACTAATCTACCCTTTTATTCAAATTAAATCTACAATATTAACAATATAATTATTTTACCATTCCCTAATTATATTTTACTTAATTAAAATTATTAAATCTCCAGGTCCAAATTTTCACCCTAATTTTTGCTAATATAATGTTTGTTCTCGTAATTATCATCTTAGGCTCCATTATTTTCAAACTTCATTTTATTACTAAATTTTTTTCCGGTGAATTTCGATTGGAAATCATAACATGCTCGATTCTCAATTTATTTCTTTTATTTATAATTACTTTTAACATTACAATTATAATACCTAATTTATATTCTTTATCTGATCTTAGTTTTATTGCGATCTATTTTTACCTTGAATTTATTCTGACTTTCATTCCAGATAAACTCTATATCTCTCATTGATATTGATAATTATTTTCCCCCATTAATTAAAATTGATTTAAAATGTATTCCGTTGTTAACATTAGATTTGCGGACATCGTCACGCCTGAGACCAGTTGATCGCGAACGAGACAAACTCCAGCAAAGGTGCCACGAGGGAGATGTTACCGTCGTGGGCGTGACAGACTATTAAGTGCTAAAAATATATACATTTTTATAGAATTATTGCTTGCTTTTGCATATATTAGTGATTAATTTATTTTTGGTAGCACTCACTACAAGAAAACAAAAAAATACCAA